>PRKT01000024.1:2217266-2250645 GCA_003671525.1 Saccostrea glomerata
TTTTTTCCCGACCAAGTACTAAAATCAGTTTGCACATTTTGATAAATTCATCAAAAACGCTTTGTACTAAAATAATATGTCGTTGAGAAAGTAAATTTAAAAAGTTCCAAATTATGGGCAAAATATTTATCTGAATCTAATTAAGTAACTTACTTCAATCATTAATTAAATTCTGTTATTTTAGACTGGTAATGAATTAAGTATTCAAAATACATATGTGAGGCTCATAGATCATATGGTCACCTGAAAATTTTATGTTCAATTTGACGAATACATGTACGGTGATAATTATAGAATTATTTTGACTTCTTCCTTGGAAAGTCCAATATGAAGGAGTGTGTATTTAGAGGCAAACACCATAGTGCGGTTATTACTGTCTCATGACAGCATCTAGTTATGTAATATTAAGACCCTGTATCCCTGAAAACGGACCCTTAATAAGGTTATACGTTACATTTCGGTGGCAGCTGGTAAAGGGATAAAGGGTACATTTAATTGTCAGAAGCTGTGTTTAAGTTTATTTAACTGTGTGAACTGTTTTCTGTCACCGGGTTTTCGTGAACGCAGATCAGTTACTTGGTTCAGATACAAAGTACAGAGTTCTGAGTGCACTGTGTTACATACATGCACCACAGTTAGATTCAATTTAATTGAGTACCGTGTAATTTGTTTGGTTACTTGGTATATCGTAATAAAAATGAAGAATGAACAAGAATCAGAACTTTGGGCAGATCTTGAAGAAATTGACGTAAGACGACGACAATTAAGAAAAACGTTAGAAAAGTTAAAGTCTACGCCAAGCTCATTTAATGTTAGTAGGCTCTCTCTTGAGACAAAAGACTGATGACAGCAGTATAGATGAGTTGATGGGTAAAGTTTACATAAGCCCCATCACAAGAGCAATTGATGTGAAAGCAAGTAATGTGAAAGGAGCTATGGGTGGATGCGAGGAACACAAGACCCAAGCTTATGATTTCTATGTTCCTGGAACCAAAGATATTTGGGGAAGAGGCGATGTTTATACCACACCAAAGTCGGCGTACACAGGAGTGTCACTGGCTAAATCAGCATATACACCACGGATTTCAACGCCACATGTACACTGGAGTACGTTAGGTGTAAGATCAATGTCAACACCCACAAGTGTTACATGGAGTGTTGCAAAGGACAGAGAACCTATGCCAACTGTACCAAGTACACCATTTGGTGCAGCGTTACATGTACCAGTGAATGAAAACAGTTGTTATTGTCCTAGTACTAATAAATTTGGTAAAACTGTGATAAAGCCTGCGAGAGTTGATGGTACCGGGTCCTGGATTGATAACAAAGCTCATTTCGAGGCATGCAGTAGCATCAACCTGTGGAATGATAGACAAAAGGGCTTGTATCTGGCAGCATCATTAAGAGGCCAAGCACAAACATTTCTTGGTAATATGAAGACAGATAATGCTTGTGCATATAGGGATCTGTGTGAAGCTTTAGAGGCTAGATTTGCACCGACTAATCAGACGAATCTTTATCGAGCCATGTTAAAGGAAAAACATCAGAGGCCTAAGGAGACACTGCCAGTATTAGGGGAAAGTATACGACGACTAGCCCATTTAACGTACCCGACAGCACCACGTGAGGTTACAGAGATGATTGCTTAAGACCAGTTCATCGAAGCCTTAACGGACTTTGAAATGCGTCTTAGAATACAGCAGTCCCGGCCCAAATCTTTAAATGACGCAGTTCGGCTGGCCGTGGAGATTGAAGCTTTTTGTAGAGCTGAACGCTAGAGAAGACATGACGCTAGTTTTGCCAGAACAGCACATGGTGAATTAGAGGGGCGATAAGAAGCTGATACAAAGGTATGGGAAGATTTGAAACAATTACGAGATGAATTTCGGTCGTCAATGCGAGACCTAGAGAACAAAATAGCCACTTTGTCAGAATGCAAAGAGACCAGTAGACAACTAAATCCTGATGAATCAAGTTCGATACCAAGTTCAGACCAAACAAAGTTCCCTTTTTTAGTGCCATAACTGTGGTAGACGGAGTCACAGGGCTAAAGACTGTTATGTTAAAAGGAGAACAGAGATCAGTTGTAAATCGTGCAATACATGCTCGACATCCTCAAAGGAGGCAGTAGAACAAAAAGAGGTTACAGAGACTAAGTCAAAGAATAGGAAGTCGAATACGAGTTCAGTCACTCAGACAAGAGTTGAGGTTCAGTCTGGGTTATTCATTAAGGCTAGTTTACATTTGTAATAAGGTGCCTTGTACATTGTTAGTGGATACCGGTGCTACACTGACGATTTTGTCGAATGAAGTATTTGAGAACATGCTTAGCACTAAAACTGTTGAGCTAATGCCCGTAACCAAGAAAATAATACTAGCCGATTGAACGCCATTGCAAGTGCAAGGTAAGTGCACATTCGACATAATGTTGGGGAATCAAAAGTTTACTTTTGATGCAGTTGTAGCAAATAGCGAAACCGACGGTAATTAGATTTTCTGGAATATGTGAAATGTGTGGTGGATGTTTCCTCACGGAAAATGTGTAGCAAATAGCGAAACCGACGGTTATTAGATTTTCTGGAATATGTGAAATGTGTGGTGGATGTTTCCTCAGGGAAAATGTGTGTTGGAGGAGCTGAGCTTGAACTCCAACTAAAGGGAAACTTAGGGTGTTTCAGAGTTAATGTGAATGACACAAGAACGATTTCACCAAGGAATAAAGAGATATGTCCTGAGCAAGTAATTGCATCTACGGACATGAATAAACGAAAATTCGAGTGTTACCAGTGTTACAAGGCATTTGCTAAGCATTCCCTTCTAATGAGACACCAGAAGAGGTTACACTCAACTACTGGTTTGCAAGATGGAGAGAGACATGTTCCATTCAACTCCAAATCGGTAGTTGTAGATGGCCATGATGATGATTTTGACTGGCAAGAAGATCCAGGTGATCTTATCTATGAGACAGGCCTTGAAGTTGGTAGAACCATCAGGAAGAAAACTTCGCCCAGTCTCTCTGGAGTCAAGCGCAAGGCAGAAGAACTTGTAGACAAGGTGTCTGACCAATCTGAAGACAAAGGTTCAAGCCTGGTAGATGATGGTAAGGAACATGAGGCGCCCATGGTTTTACATCACTGCCCCTGCTGTAAGAAACATGTTACTAGGTTGGATGCTAGCAATCAGACGGACACAAGTCGTCACCAAAGGACAGTCAGAGTTTTGAGAAAATACCAAAAAAATGGTGAATGTGTGGAGAGAGTTGAGGAAGACATTTGAAATTACTAATTATAGTGAAATACTTTGGAAAAGAAACAATGTACATAAGTCTATTGTTGTAAATACTTGAATAATTGTTAAACTATTAACCTCCTTTTTTGTTGATCTTTTTATTGTCTATTAAAAAAACATAACCAATAAACATGCCGGACGCAAGTATACAGAGGCGTGGGTAGTGTAATGAGTAATGAATAAGGCAAGGGGCCTATACAGTGGCTGCAACGTTATTGTTGACAACTTACACGAACGATCATGTTACACGAACGATTCCGCACGATTAACGCACGATTAAACCTGTTACACGAACGATTCTTCACGCAAACGATTCTACACGTTACACAATCTTACACGATTGCTAACTCAAACGCACGATTCTTCACTCAAAATAGTTCTAAATATTTAGGAATCGATGTTTTCAAAACGAAAAACGACTTGATACTGATTTTAGATTTCAAAGAATTATCAATATTATTTCATAGACTTTGAAAAAAAAAACAGAAATGAATATTTCTGTAACCTAATACATGTAAGACTTATTTATTATTTTTGATTATAAATTATTATATTTTTAATAGGAAATTCTCCGAGCGAAGAAACGTATTTTTTTCGCTCTATCAGAAGATGCACTTGTAGTTGGACCGTAAAATTTGATTGAATTGGATTTCATAATATGCAGAAAGGGGGAAACGATTCAAAAAAATATGGCAGCATGGAATTCAATGATTTGAATTACGTGTTATATTCTTCTTCTTCTTCTTCTTCCCATCCAGTGCAAAACCACTTAAGTATTATCGCACTCTGCGTGATGGGGTGAGTGTCTATATACAGTGCTCAAAGGAAATTTAAAAATTTAAAAGATTAAAAGCGCAGAGATGTGACATCTAGTGACTGGCACTGGACAGCTGGGTCTTGTGTGGAATAGCACTGTGCCTTGATGTTAGTTGGACACCGGCTGATGTTTCTGCCGAGGAAGGCCAGGGTGGAATTGGCTTTCTTAGTGATTTTATCTATGTGCGTGTCCCAGCTAAAGTTCTTGTGGATTGTGAGACCAAGATACTTTGCAGAGTCGACAGTGTTCAGGACATGGCCGTGTATGGTATAATCGGCGCGAAGTGGGGATTTCCGGTTTGTAACCCGCAGTACTTCACACTTATCCGGGTTGAACTGCATTAGCCATCTATCTTCCCACTCCTGAAGCTTATCTAAGTCGCTCTGTAAAATGGCTTGATCTTCTGTTGTTCTTATCCCCCTATACAACAAGCAGTCATCGGCAAAAAGGCGGGTGGTAGATGACACTGTTGATGACAAGTCATTTATGAAGATCAAGAAGAGAAGTGGTCCTAAGACAGTTCCCTGGGGGACTCCCGATGAGACAGTGGTGGCTGCTGATGATTGGCCATCGAGTACAACACGCTGGTTACGTCCGATAAGGAAACTTGAGATCCAACGGTGTGTTTGACCTCTTATGCCGTAATGGTGTAGTTTAATCAGAAGTAGATTGTGGGGGACCTTGTCAAAGGCCTTGGAGAAGTCCAGGAGTATGCAATCCATTTGTTCTCCAATGTCTAGGCTCTGTGTAAGATCATTGACTGATAGGATGAGCTGTGTCTCAGTAGATCGTTGTTTCCCGAAGCCATGCTGACTATCAGTCAAGAGCCCATGCCTGTCTAAGTGACCCATGATGTGGCTATGGACTATATGCTCCATGACCTTGCTACAAACAGAAGTCAGGGACACTGGGCGGTAGTTGACTGCTGCACTCCTATCTCCTTTCTTAAAAAGTGGCGTGATGTTAGCCGACTTCCATTCATCTGGCACCCTGCCCTGGTCTAATGTAGCTTGATATAACAGGGTCAAGGCTGGTGCTATCTGGTGGGAAGTTTCTTTCAGTAGTCGTGTGGAGACTTCATCAGGTCCTGTGGCTTTGTGGGGGTTGAGCTGCTGCAGTAGTTTCTCCACCCCATTTTGATGAACGTTGATGCTTGGAACTGTTGGATGTGGGCTGGGTCCCATATCTGGAAGTGGGTCGCTGGGATTCTCAGTAGTGAATACAGATGTGAATTGTTGGATAAGGATATCTGCCTTCACCCTGGCATCACTATATGTTAACCCATCGCGTTTTAGTGGTGCCACTCCGCAAGCATCGGTTCGTTTACTTTTAATGAAGCTCCACAGTCGCTTTGGTTTATGGTCTTCATCCATGATGATGTTGTTTACATACTCATGATATCTCAGTTTGCACTGAACATGTACAGCATTCTTAAGGTGCCTATACCGTGAGTGGTCCTGAGTAGATCTGGTTTTCATGTATTGCCTATAAGCACGATCTTTTCTTCTGGACAGGCGCTTTGGATCTCCTGTGATCCAGGGCTGGTTGAAGCGTGTCGTTGTCATCTTTGATGGAACATTCCTATTCAGGGCATCAAGGCATCCGCTCTTAAAACTGGACCACAGATCCTCAACTGGGTGTGAAGTGTCATGACTAGCTGTGAATAGTTGACTAAAGGCAGTTATGTTGTCCCTAAGACCCTCTAAGTCTGCTTTGTTCCACAGATATAACCTCCGACTAATAGGTCGTTGAAGTTTAACCTGGACATCACTGTCGACGAATATTGCTTCGTGGTCGCTTATGCCTGGTAGTGGTCTCAGACGATTTACTAGTGAGGGTCTGTTTGTGAGGAATAGGTCGAGGGTCGAATCATTCCTTGTTGGGAACTCCACCATTTGCAGAAGGCCAGTATCAGCAAAGAAGTTAAGGAAAGCGTTGTTCAGCCCTTTTGGATTTTGATTCCCGCTAATGGAGTTGGTTGACCATGAGATATCCGGTAGATTGAAGTCACCAGTCAGCCAAAATGGGGAGGTTTGGTGTGCTTGTATGACGCTATGGAGCTCTTCACATATTCGTTCCGCTTCTTCTTGGTTGCTGCTGGGTGGTCTGTATAGTCCCGCTATATTCAGTGGTGGGTGTGTCCCTCTCTTCACAGATATTGCAACTATCTCTGATGTTTTAGAGATGTGGAGTACATCGCATGGTATATTTGCCTTTGTTATGATTATGACACCTCCATAGCCATCTTCGCGATCCCTTCTAGCTTTGACAACATAACCTGTAGGCAAGAATTCGCTGTCATGAACATCAGGTCGTAACCACGTCTCAGAGTCTACAACGATGTCAGGGCTTGCAGAATCTACAAGGTTCATGAAGCTCGCTTTTTTCGCACGTATGCTCTGTAGGTTGAGTGAGATAATGCGAAATTTGTGTTGTGGCGGTTTTGCTGTGGTACCTGGTGACGTTCCCTTCTTAGGTGAGGATGAGTGCAATGGTGAGCAAGGATCTCCTGAACTGCTCATGCTGGAGTCAGTGTTCAAGATGTCATAGGTGTTAGATGTGTCAATGATGAAGGACTCAAAGAGTGACGTTGAAAAGTTCGGCAGGCCACATGAACAGCATGTCCAGCTGACGTCAGAGTGAGCGTTGTATTGGTACATCTGACTTGGCATACCTAGGCATCCTATGTGGTACCATTGGTCACAGTTATCACATGCAATAGCACGCTGACCCCATCTGCAGGCCTTGTGACAAATCTGGCATGGGTACTTGGGTGAGCGAGGGCCAGGGTTAAGCTCACAGTCAGCTGATCTAAGCAATAGTAGAATGCTTATGTATAGCAAATGGTCGTTCTTGCTGTGCTTCATGAGTGGTTTAGCGCCATACGCGGAGGATTTGACATGAAATAATGAGACATAGCTGGTGTTTATGTTAACAGAGGGCTGGGTAACAGTTCCATCACTTTCATCACTATAAGTAACAACAAACAGCCAGAGAATCGTTGACAATGTCAGTACTAGTGTCATTGTTTACGTTTTGTAAAACCGGAGGTTACCGGTGAACTGTTTTAAGTTTATGTTCAAAAAGGATTCTTAGAATTTACATAGTAGAAATTCTTATCTGGATTGCTTGGCAGGTTGTTTGGATCAGGAATCTGTTTCAGAGAGATGTATCTTCTACTGGTTGTTGGATTTATAAGCAAAAACCTAAAAATTTCAAGAGCTCAGTATACCGACACCCGTCACCCCACGCATGCGTTGATTATTACTATGTTTCCATTGATTCAATGTTTGTAATTCTTTAAAATGAACTTGCTAATTATTTCACATTTTCATTAGCAGAAATTAAAGAAAATGATTAAAAGTACATTGTACGTTACAGAGAAAACACTGATAAACAAACCCCCGAAAATCATGTCGGGTGCATGTACAATTATTCGCCGACTAAATCTTCATGTAAGCATTGAGAAATGCTTTTACTTTGTTTGTAAAAAAAATATTTTTGATGAACTGATTCTAAAAATATCTTGACCACAATAAGCAGTAAACATGAATGAAAATCAGAGAGAAAAGAAAAACGTTAAACATCTTAATACGGTTTATCACAATATTACAGATCGCGCTATTTGACGAGAACATAATATTGTACGACTTACTATATTGTTTGTTTACGAGCGATAATTAGTTCGTTCTGCATTTCATTATGTAAATTGCGCTTCATTCATTTTATTTGGATTAAAAATACTTTAAAAACAAATGAAATACTTGTTTAACAAATTACATTCCGATTAAAACTTACAAAACGAAATTTACACGTTTCTAAACACACGATCGCGCACGATTAAAACCGCAAACGATTGAGTCTGATACACGCACGATCTCACACGTTACACGACGATCCCGCACGATACACGAACGATTCTACACGATTGGTTTGTCAACAATAACGTTGCAGCCACTGTACCATTCAAACGTTGGTGTGACCTGAACTAATGGAATAGTCCAAGAGACTGTTCACCCCTGTTTGAATGGCATAGCCCTTGGCTATATAAAAGGCTGCAGAGGCAGTCTCGACCATTCTGAAACCCGTAGAAGAAGTGGAAAGTTGAAAAGAAGATAATAGGTAATATTAGAACAGAAGAATTAAAATAGTGAAATAAAATTAATGCTAGGGTACAGAGCGCCGGTAAATGGTAAGGCAAGAAATTGTGGTGAAGTGCAAGGTATAGTAATCCTGAATAAGGGTGAAGTACCGAGTGCTCATTACAATATGAACTTGGTTTCGGAACCAGGTGCAGGGAACCCAGTCATACAGGTAGTACTTGGTAACAGAGAACCTCGTCTTTTGTATCCCGCTGTTTATATTTTAAAAAGAAAATAAGGACAAGGATCCCATGAAAATAATAAATAATCATTGTTGTATATAATATTGATTCTCCGTTTTAATTATAGGTTCAGATAGAGCCAGAGGAAACGTTCATTTATATTTATGTAATATTAAGACCCTGTATCCCTGAAAACGGACCCTTACGAGGGTTGTCCCAAAATTCCGTAGACAAGCGTTGTTTTGTAGGAACCCTATGTCATACATTAATGAAACTTTGTATATATATTAAACCAACACTATCTAATAAATTTATGGACAAATATGAAGTAACTACACAAATTGTTCCAATTTGAAAGACACATTTCATTGTCTGGTGTAGGTAGGCGGCGCAATACCCAGAGTTGCAATTAAAATCTGGTATATTATATTAAAATCCTACGGAAAAGTAAAGACTACCCCGTATTTTTTTAATGGAAATGAAAATTCTTAATACTGTTCTATTAACTACATTTCCCCAAATTTTGGTGTTTATGCTTTGATAAATATGATTTTTATAACGTTTTATATACATGAGGTTGAAATCCGACTTTCTGAAAAATGTCGGCTACATTAGCACAGGCGGCGCACTGGACTATGATCAAGTGTTTTGATCCTGAATTCACTCTTACAAAAATGTACCAGTCATAACGGTTTGGTAGACTAGAAAACTTTTTCTCATCCTGAGTATTTGAAATTATTAAAACGGTTTCTCTATGTATATGTAAATAACAGTAGCTGAAATAAAAGACGGGACTAAGAAATGGGCAAAAGTTGATTTGTGCAACTCCCTTAGAGAAAACAGACGAAAAGTCCGTAGAAATGTAGCGTTTTCAAATTATTATTATTTCATACCTGTACATGCATATACTTTGTTTACATATTTTAATGTTTGATTATATCATAGTAATTAAGATATTTCACGTTTATAACTATAACCGTTTCGTTTAATTTAAGAATTTGATTCTGGTATTTGAAATATTTTCTAAAAAATTTGAACTGTTGACATTTGTATTTTTTGACGTTGCAGATTGCTCCGGGTGTTAGAGAACGATATCACTTTAAATGTTATTACTCGAAAAGTTTTCAAGTAAACATCAAAAAACTTCGTAATTTATCTGCCAAAAACACGCTTTATCCACCCTGAAAATTTTATTAAGATACATTAATTTTTTTAAAAGATATGAGCTCAGTCTACGAAATTTTGGGACAACCCTCGTAATTGGGTTATACGTTACATTACTAAGAGGATGTTGCAGAAAATCGTGATAATTCCCTATATTATATACCTGGTATATCGAGAAGGACATAAAAATACCCTCTTTATGTCTTAATATAGATACAGATATTAGAGGACTAATGGACTATGTTTACGGCGGGTATTTCCTGCTTGATACAGCAAAACAATTTCGTCATTTTGCACGAAAGAGGTTGGAACAACAAAAAGCACAATGGCTAAAGCAGCATTTTGTAAGATATACTGTAGATATCGTGCGAAAATATTTTTCATGAAATAAAACTGCGTTCCATAATCACACTGTTGGTGCTATATCCAAGACATTTTATTTGTTTCAAATCAAATTTTGGCTACTAACTAAGAGACCAAAATTGCAATAACTACAGTATGTAAAAAAAACTTATTTAAACAATACAGTAACTTTATTTTTTAAAACAAAACTAAACAGAGGCCCAAGGGCCTTGAATCGCTCTTCTGATAAATTGTACAATCTATCACTTCTATTTGAAGCCTCCAACTCTATTAGTATCAAAAGACCCAAATGCTTCAACTGACAAAGTTTGATAATTTTTAGCCAGTTAAGACTGAATATATTATATTATCATAAAATACCCTAAGTAGGTCACAGTGATCTACCTTTTGATTGAAATTTTCTGAGAACTCAAGATACATTAATTGACAAAGTTTTATAATTCTAAGCCAACAAGTACCTGAGATATTCAAAAGTAGGTCACTGTGACCTACTTCTTGATCGACATTCTTAGATACCCTAAGATGCCTAAACTGACAAAGATAGATGATTCCGATCCAATAAGTACCAGATAAAAGTAAATAGCCATCGATTCTAGCCATCAAATGTCAAAAGTAGGTCATGGTGACCTACGTTTTTGTCGATGTTCTCCAAAAACCAAAGATGCCTAAACTGACAAAGTTTGATGATTGTAAGCTAATAAGTACCTGAGATATTGAAATGTACGTCACTATGACCTACTTTTTGGTCGACAATCTCTGATAACCTAAGATGACTCACCTGACAAAATTTGATGATTCCGAGCCATTAAAAACCAGATATAATTACTTATAGCCATAAAATGTCAATATTAGATCACCGTGACCTACTTTTGGGTCAATGTTCTCCGAAAACCCAAGATACCTAAATTGACAAAATTGAATGATTCTACGCTAATAAGTACCTGAGATATTCTAAAGTAGGTCACCGCGACCTACTTTTGGATAGACATTCTCCGAAAACCCAACATACCTCAACTGACAAAGTTTGATGATTCTTAGCCAATAAGTTCCTAAGATATTTAACTATAGCCATAAAATGTCAAAAGTGGGTCACCGTCACCTACTTTTTGATCGACAATCTCCAAAAACTCAAGATGCTTCAACTGACAAAGTTTGATGATTTTACGTACACATGTATCAGAGATACTTAAATATAGCCACAAAATGTCAAAAATAGGTCACTGTGACCTACTTTTTGGTCGTTACTCTCCGAAAACCAAAGATGCATCGACTAAAAAAATTTAATGATTCTAAGCCAATAAATACCTAAGATACTAAAATATAGCCATAAAATGTCGAAAGTAGGTCATCGTGACCTACATTATGGTCGACATTTTTCAAAGTCCCAAGATGCATCTACTGACCAAGTTTGATGATCGTAGGTCTTAAGGTAATCAAAATATGCATTTTAATCAATTTGAAAAACAAATGCCTGCGAAAGTCAAAAAGTAAGTCACAGTGACCTACTTTTTCCTTAATATGTTTTAAGGTCCCAAGATGCATCAGCTTACAAGATTTGATGATTCTAAACCTCTTAGTGTCTGAAATAATGGGATTCAATGTTTTAGAATTTTAGAAAGAATTAGTCATAAAGTTCAAAAAGTAGGTCACGGTGACCTACTTTTAAGTTGACATTGTTTGAAGACCCAAGATGCATCAACTGACAAAGTTTGATGATCATAGGCCTTAAAGTGTCCAAAATATGCCTTCAAATCAATTTAAAAACAAATGCCCGCAAAAATTTACAAAGTAGGTCACTGTGACCTACTTTTGAGTTAACATGATGTGAAGTCCTAAGATGCATCAATTTAGAGGATTTGTTGATCCTAGTCCTTATCGTAAGCAAAATATAAACGTTTTATTAATTGTTAATTTAGGTCGACTTTGAAGTGACCTAGAGACCACGCCCTTTGCCCTAGGGTAATTCCCCGTGCAAATTTTAATTCTCGACATTTCCTGATCCCTGTTTGTAAGTTTGGTGAAAATCTGCCTGGTGGTTCTGGAGAAGATTTTTTAGCAACCAGTACTTTTGGTTTTATTTTCTTGAGTATCACCAATTGTTTAAGGATCCCAACCCTTATTTTAATACAAGTGGTAGCCCTTAGGCCAAGGATACACTGTGACAAATTTGACACTGATTGGCCAATGGGTTCTTGAGTTATGGCCCATATTCTAAAAAGTTTACGCACACAGCACACCGCACAAATGGCCATAGCATTAGCTTTTTGAGCCTTTGGCTCAGAAGAGCTAATAAAGCATTAGTTTTAAGTCACAGCATATAAAAGAAAAACAATTTAATCCTGCATTTCTAATATATAGATTAGTTATTAACTCCTTGGCATCCGAAAATACAATTTGTACTGATACAGGATTAAAATGGACGACCGAACCTTTTACTGTTCTTGGTATAACATATACAGCATATCTAAAAAAAAAATGGAGGAACTTAACTTTGACAAGAAGTTAAAACTTATTTAAAAAGAAATAAACCATTGGTCAAAGAGAAATATTAATATATTACCCCTTTAGGAAAATTAACAGTAGTAAAAAGTTTGTTCCTATCAAGGTTCACTCATTTATTTACATCCCTTCCAAAACCTAGTTAGCAGTGGATACAGCTCTTCGAAAAAAACCTTATATAAACTTATATGGAGAAATAAAGTTGATAGAATTTCTCGAAAAACATTGCAAATGGATTTCGGAAATAATGGATTTAGAATAACTAATATAGAACCATTTATCAAATCTCTTAAACTAACTTGGATGAGGAGAATTTTAACTACTAATCCAGATTGGAGTAATCTTTTTTCAGAAATTACTGGATGTAATATTAACAAGTTATGTAGTGTTGGGCCTGAACATTGTAAACAAAGGGCAAAAATCACACAAAACATGTTTTGGAAAGAAACTCTATTTTATTTTAGTGAGTTTATAGAGAGTTTTAATTTACATTCACTGAGTGAGCCACTGTGGTATAATAATAAAATAAAGATTCAAAATAAATATGTTTTTTGTAAACCATGATTATTTGATGTAAAAAACACAACACAGACCTATTTGTGAAAACAAATGGGATACTGATCTAAAATTAGAGTTAAATTTTGATTGGAAACATGTTTATGCAAACTTTAAATTGACAACAAAAGACTCAGGACTTATGTGGTTCAATTATAGAATTATCCATAGAATATTACTAGGTACTTATAAGAACCTATATCTGTCAAAAATAAAAAAATCACCACTTTGTTCAATATGTAACTAAGAACCAGAATCAATCAAGCATTTATTTTTCTACTGTCCACAGGTTTCTGTGATGTGGTTAGCATTGTCAGATTGGATATTTCAAAAGTCTGGTACAAGATTGTATTTGATGTCAAAACTGTTATTTTTGGTAATTTGGAAGAAGATCATATGGAAATTAATTTGAATATCCTACTAGTGAAGAAATACTTATTTCAACAATCAAGAAAGAACAATAATATTGTTTTTAATGAAATCTTAAAATATAAAAATAATTACTATTGTTTAGAAGAAAAATTGTCAGGAAATATATTTTACAAAAATAAATGGTCCAAGTGGAAATATCTTTATGTTCCTCTGTTATTATGCAAGACCGAAGCCAAGTCAACTGAGCTAGTTTTTTGATGGATTAAAATTAAAATAACAACAGTAGTGAAAGTGAAAAAATGTCATTTATTGAAGTAAATGACGCAAAACAAAATATAAACATATTATAAGGGGGTCAGACAAGACTAGAACAAACTTTGAAAGAATACAAAAATCTTTGGTAACATATTATGCAATCTGACCCCCTAAAATTACATATATCATAAAGCAGGCACTGATATGCCTGTCATCAAAAAAGGGTGGGTTAAAAGAAAATAAACGCCAAACAAATAAATATGAATACTAATATAAGTACATATATAACAAATATAATATAAGACGGTGGAAGAAAGGGGGATGGATGGAGGGTTTTTCGATAAAAAATTTCCTTGTAAATTTGTGTGGCTTTCTCCTTTGGTAAAAAATAAAACAATGGTCACGTGATTAGGAGAAGCCACGCTGATTGGCTGTAAATTAAGACAATGGTGTCATAGATTAAAATTAGGTAATTGATCCCGATCTAAATAGTTTTAAACATGAAACAACTTTACAATTACCAAATAAAACATGATACCTCAGAAATAAATTATAACAAATAAAACAATTATAGTTAATATAACTCTGTCACATAAAGGATATTATTATTGTAATAATAATAACTTATTTATGTTCCTCTGTTATTATGCAAGACGGAAGCCAAGTCAACTGAGCTAGTTTTTTGATGGATTAGAATTAAAATAACAACAGTAGTGAAAGTGAAAAAATGTCATTTATTGAAGTAAATGACGCAAAACAAAATATAAACATATTATAAGGGGGTCAGACAAGACTAGAACAAACTTTGAAAGAATACAAAAATCTTTGGTAACATATTATGCAATCTGACCCCCTAAAATTACATATATCATAAAGCAGGTTTTTAATGTGTCTCATAGTAACTCTTAATATAATTACTGATTGAATATGCATTGCATATTGCGTAGGTTTATGTTTATGTATATTATACGTACTGTATACAGGGTTATTTTCGCCCTTTCATACTTGCAAACAATTTTGCCCCGTTTTTAATTCGCCCAGTCATAGATTTGTTTAAGAAATTATACTGTATTCTTTGAATTCGCCCCGTTTTAAATTCGCCCAAATGAGAGTAGGGCGAAACGGGCGAAAATAAAACGGGGGCGAATTTTTCCCTGTATACAGTATATTGAAGTGAATCTATCCTTATGTATGTATACTAGATGTTTATAAATGTGTGTATTTGTATTTTTCGTACAGGTATGAGAGTGGGAGAGAGAGGTGTATATGTCTTGCAATTACTTAAATAAATTAAAAAAAAGTTTAAAAAAAACTCCTTGGTATCCCCCCTCTCTTTCAAAATATAAATAATTTCATTGCACTGCCATTACATATGTAAAAAAAAAATACGCAAAATTGTTCCATACCGGGATTCGAACCCATTCGCTTGTAAAAGTACTAATTGGAAGTCCAACAGCATATCCACTAAACCATTTCGGGCACGATGGATTTGCAGTGTTATTTAAAGTACACATTTTGCATTTCATTTGAAGAAAAATTTTTATTCAATTTTTGCGTTTTTCAAATATGTGCCTCTTTGAAACAAAAATCGGAAATAGCAGTTTTGAAGAAAATTCCTGCCTCTTTGTGTGTATATCAAAATTATTCTGTTTCAAGGAGGCACTTTTCAGAACAATTGGGGATTCCCAGGGAAAATCTGATATATTTTGCCGTAAGACTAATTTTCACATCATTTAATGGCAAATTGGAAGTCGATACACACCTTCAAAATATTGTTTCTCGTTGTGCTTTATATATTGTTGCATTTGAAAAAAAATTAATATGGGTTTCTGCAAGATCAAAAATCTTCTTTTAATCTGCTACACATTAAGGGAAAATAACAAAAGAACTGCAACACCCTCTTTATTATGTACTTAACATTTTAAAACGGTCCTGTCATGAGACTTCTTGACTTGTTTAAAAGAAATCACCTCTCAAATATAGCCCCATCGTCGCAAACCACGGCCAAAATGTATGATCCTCTCCCATTCTGGCCGAAAACCACGGCCAAAATGTACAATCCTCTCCCATTCTGGCCGTGGTTGCATGAGACGAGATTTTCTCGTAGTTTATTAAAGTATTGACCAATGCGAGTTAATTATATATAAGCAGGAGTCGGAAATTGACCTTTCATGCGACCTTTTGTAATAGTGATAGTTTTATACTATTTTAAATATTATGATATTCAAATGTATAATTTAATAATTATACATTTATAGATAAGTCACAACTGATTTTAAACTCTAAAGTGCATTAAATCTGTGTGTCAATCACTATTGACCAAAACAAATAATTTAAACTCAAATATTGGAACCTTTCACTTATATAATTAATCAAATAAAATACTTTTTAAATAACTAAATAAAACACCCTAAATGAAATAAAATAAATAATCAGCTAAAACTTTAGATCCACTCCTTTTCTATTTCTACACCTGTAATAAGCTACCTGAGTAGAATTCAATTTCCTTAAATCCTATTGGTCAAGACTTTTACCTCCAAATTCTGGACAACAGACAAAGACACTTTTTCAGCGACTATGCATGAGTTAACATGCTATTGCAAATGATCTTTAATTTATAGAAATTTGACTGTCTGTTTCAAAGAAACTGTAAGTATCAAATAATTTATTTTTTAGCTCACCTGAGCCGAAGGCTCAAGTGAGCTTTTCTGATCAAAATTTGTCCGTTGTCTGTCGTTGTCGTTGTTGTCGTTGTCGTTGTCGTTGTAGTTGTCGTCGTTGGCGTCGGCGTAAACTTTTCACATTTTCATCTTCTCCTCAAGAACCACTGGGCCAATTTCAACCAAATTTGCCACAAAGTATCCTTGGGTAAAGGGGATTCAAGTTTGTTCAAATGAAGGGCCATGCCCTTTTCCAAGGGGAGATAATCATGAATTTGTTAAAAATTAATGGCATTTTTAAAAAATCTTCTTCTCCAGAACCACTGGGCCAGGAAAGATGAAACTCATGTGGAAGCATCCTCAGGTAGTGTAGATTTAAGTTTGTTCAAATCATGACCCCCGGGGCAAGGGTGGGGCCAAAATGGCCGACCCAAGTTTTACATAGAAATATATAGGAAAAATCTTTAAAAATCTTCTTCTCCAGAACCACTGGGCAGGAAAGATGAAACTCATGTGGAATCATCCTCAGGTAGTGTAGATTCAAGTTTGTTCAAATCATGACCCCCGGGGCTAGGGTGGGGCCAAAATGGCCGACCCAAGTTTTGCATAGGGATATATAGGGAAACCTTTTCAAATCTTCTTTTCAAGTACTTCAAAGCTATGATTAGTGATAGTTATAAGGAATCATCCTCAGGTAGTGTAGATTCTAGTTTGTTCAAATGATGAATGCCAGGAGGGGGGGAGTAAATTCAAGCCTGATGTGCTCAGGTGAGCGCTGTGGCCCCTGGACCTCTTGTTTAAAATACATAACTTAAAATCTAATACTTTCATATTCATAATTTCTGATTTCTGAAATTAATAAACTAAATGAGAGATTTTTGGAGTGAGATATAATTTATTTTACAGAGTCCAGAATTATTTATTATATAAAATACTGTGCTGCATTTTATTTAAAGAAGCTAGGAGTCAGCTTTATTCCACAAATAGGTACCAATTTATATATTTTTGCAATACAGGTTTACTATTTTATTCTGAGAATTGTAAATGTGAAATTTAATAATAACTTCTATTTATTATACTGTCAACATGAAGAATATATTTTCTATATGTGTGTTTAATATAAGTTATACATGTATTTCATGATATTTTATAAACACTCTGATTCAAGGGGAATAACTTGTGAATTCCTCAAATACTATGCACAACATGTATTGATGTTTTATGATTTGTTATAATGTGAAATTACTATTGTTATATCATGATTAAATATGTATTGTATTTTCAGGGCTATGATTTGCTTGTATCAGATGACTCCATAATAAACCAATATATAAACGAACCCGCAGGTGTTATTATTCATCTACAACCCCTGTTACAATACCCAGTCGCAGTTTACGAAATACTGCTGATGTAATTAGTTGATTTCAATTGCGAATGGAAACAAAACTTGTCATTGACTGAATATGACGTCAGAATAGAGAGGCGTGAATATTCAAGATTACGACAATTTTTGTGATCAAGCAGCCACGGGTAGGAGAGAGCTATATGCAGAATCCGGACCGTTGCTTGAGACGATGATATAGCCCTGTATATAGTGTTTGTATGAAGTTTCGATACTCCACAGGTTCATTACGGAGTCCATAATGCGAATTTTTACGCACAAATAATAACAAAATACTAATTTAAAAAAAATTGCTTCATAATTTATCACGATGCATTGAACGTAATCTGTTTATTATGAAAAAAACTGTTCATGGCAGGTGTAACTAATGTGTGCTTGATCTCACTGCACTGAGAATTCAAACACTGCGGCACTGACGTTAGACTGTAGTGTAAAGGGAAACAGATGATTTGATTTGGCAATTTCACAATATCTAAATGTTGACAAGATCTTTAAAAACTCTTAAATATTTTTTTTTCAATTAAATGTTTAAATAAAACAATTTTTGAACAAAATTACACGAGAAATGTTGATTTTAACAGCGTTTAACATGTTCATCAGCAGCGACAATGACCTTATCTGTCTTTGAGTCATGTGACCAGTGCCCTGTCTCCCCTCAGATATATAATAATTATAATTTATGTGGATAAACACATGAATGAATGCTATCAAAATATCAAATCACATCATCGGAATAGATTTCTATCAGTTAAACTCATAAGATCTATGTTTCAATTGTAAATATTATATATAATTTATATATAATTGTGTATCAAGTTTAAACATTCAATTTCACAAGATGAAACACACCCTTTAAGCCTGGTTTAATGGTGGCTTATAGGTCATTAATAATGGTTTAATGATTGTCTTTAAGGCATCATTAAGCATTTTTAAGTTGCATTTACACCACCATTAAGTTACCATTTAGCCATCTTAAAGTCCTTAATGGTAGCTTTTAGATCACCTTTAAGTCACCATTAAGCTTCCATTAAGCCAGACTTACAGGTGCTTAATGTCCAAACTCCATTAATCTACCATTAAGTAACCATGAAGCCACCATTACGCAGTCGATAATACTGTTTTTATGGTTCAAAAACTATTTCTCATATTGATTTATTATCACAAATTATAAATGTCGAATTCACACATATCTTTTTTATTATTATTTATTTAAGTAATTGCAAAACATATACACATCTCTCTCCCACTCTCACACCTGTTGGAAAAATACAAAAACACACACATTAATAAACATCTAGTATACATACACAAGGATAGATACACTTCAATATACGTATAATATACATAAACATAAACTTACGCAATATGCAATGCATTTTCAATCAGTTATTATATTAAGAGTTACTATTAGACACATTAAAAAGATATTTCCACTTGGACCATCTATTTTTGTAAAATATATTCCTGACAATTTTTCTTCTAAACAATAGTAATTATTTTTATATTTTAAGATTTCATTAAAAACAATATTATTGTTTTTTCTTGATTGTTGAATTAAGTATTTCTTCACTAGTAGGATAATCAAATTAATTGCCATATGATCTTCTTCCAAATTACCAAAAATAACAGTTTTGACATCAAATACAATTCTTGTAGCAGACTTTTGAAATATCCAATCTGACAATGCTAACCAAATCACAGAAACCTGTGGACAGTAGAAAAATTAATGCTTGATTGATTCTGGTTCTAAGTTACATATTGAACAAAGTGGCGAATTTTTGATTTTAGACAGATATAGGTTCTTATAAGTACCCAATATTCTATGGATAATTCTATAATTGAACCACATAAATCCTGAGTCTTTTGTTGTCAATTTAAAGTTTGCATAAACATGTTTCCAACCAAAATTTAACTCTAATTTTAGATCAGTATCCCATTTGTTTTCACAAATAGGTATGTGCTGTTCTTTTGACATCAAATAATCATAAATATTTCTGGATCCTTTTCTGTTCTTACAAAGTATTTTAACAAATTCCGGTTTAACAAAAGTATAATATAAATATTGTTTGATATTTGGCCATGCAGTCAAAATGCTTTGCTTCAAACCTTCATATGTGGTAAAAGGTAACTTAACAAAATAATCATTTGTGATACATTCATAACTAATATAATTGCCTTCTGTATTGAATAAATCATGCACTATATGGAACCCTTTATCGAACATTGGTTTACAAAAAACATGTTTATTTTGAATCTTAATATCCTTTATGTGACAGAGTTATATTAACTATAATTGTTTTATTTGTTATAATTTATTTCTGATGTATCATGTTTTATTTGGTAATTGTAAAGTTGTTTCATGTTTAAAACTATTTAGATCGGGATCAATTACCTAATTTTAATCTATGACACCATTGTCTTAATTTACAGCCAATCAGCGTGGCTTCTCCTAATCACGTGACCATTGTTTTATTTTTTACCAAAGGAGAAAGCCACACAAATTTACAAGGAAATTTTTTATCGAAAAACCCTCCATCCATCCCCCTTTCTTCCACCGTCTTATATTATATTTGTTATATATGTACTTATATTAGTATTCATATTTATTTGTTTGGCGTTTATTTTCTTTTAACCCACCCTTTTTTGATGACAGGCATATCAGTGCCTGCTTTATGATATATGTAATTTTAGGGGGTCAGATTGCATAATATGTTACCAAAGATTTTTGTATTCTTTCAAAGTTTGTTCTAGTCTTGTCTGACCCCCTTATAATATGTTTATATTTTGTTTTGCGTCATTTACTTCAATAAATGACATTTTTTCACTTTCACTACTGTTGTTATTTTAATTTTAATCCATCAAAAAACTAGCTCAGTTGACTTGGCTTCGGTCTTGCATAATAACAGAGGAACATAAAGATATTTCCACTTGGACCATTTATTTTTGTAAAATATATTTCCTGACAATTTTTCTTCTAAACAATAGTAATTATTTTTATATTTTAAGATTTCATTAAAAACAATATTATTGTTCTTTCTTGATTGTTGAAATAAGTATTTCTTCACTAGTAGGATATTCAAATTAATTTCCATATGATCTTCTTCCAAATCACCAAAAATAACTGTTTTGACATCAAATACAATCTTGTACCAGACTTTTGAAATATCCAATCTGAAAATGCTAACCACATCACAGAAACCTGTGGACAGTAGAAAAATAAATGCTTGATTGATTCTGGTTCTTAGTTACATATTGAACAAAGTGGTGATTTTTTTATTTTTGACAGATATAGGTTCTTATAAGTACCTAGTAATATTCTATGGATAATTCTATAATTGAACCACATAAGTCCTGAGTCTTTTGTTGTCAATTTAAAGTTTGCATAAACATGTTTCCAATCAAAATTTAACTCTAATTTTAGATCAGTATCCCATTTGTTTTCACAAATAGGTCTGTGTTGTGTTTTTAACATCAAATAATCATGGTTTACAAAAAACATATTTATTTTGAATCTTTATTTTATTATTATACCACAGTGGCTCACTCAGTGAATGTAAATTAAAACTCTCTATAAACTCACTAAAATAAAATAGAGTTTCTTTCCAAAACATGTTTTGTGTGATTTTTGCCCTTTGTTTACAATATTCAGACCCAACACTACATAACTTGTTAATATTACATCAAGTAATTTCTGAAAAAAAAATTACTCCAATCTGGATTAGTAGTTAAAATTCACCTTATCCAATTTAGTTTAAGAGATTTAATAAATGTTTCTATATTAGTCATTCTACATCCACCATTTCTGAAATCCAGTTGCAATGTTTTTCGAGAAATTCTATCAACTTTATTTTCCCCATGTAAATTTATATAATTTTTTTTCAAAGAGCTGTATCCATTGCAAACTAGGTTTTGGAAGGGATGTAAATAAATGAGTGAACCTTAATAGGAACAAACTTTTTACTACTGTTATATTTCTTAAAGGAGTAATATTTCTCTTTGACCAATGGTTATTTCTTTTTGAATAAGTTTAAACTTCTTGTCAAAGTTAAGTTCCTCCATTTTTTTTTTTAGATTTGCTATATATGTTATACCAAGAACAGTGAAAGGTTCGGTCGTCCATTTTAGTCCTGTATCAGTACAAATTGTATTTTCTGTGTCAATTTTAGAACCAATCTAAACTGCTTTTGTTTTAGAAATTTTAGGTTTTAAATCCGAAAATTTTGAAAATTGAAAAAGAAGATCCAGAGCTCTTTTTAGACTCTTTTCTGATCCATCAAGAAAAAGAACTGTGTCATCTGCATATTGTATAAGACAAACTTTTTCCTTCCCTTTTTAATGCCTTTGATATTTCTATTTTGTCGAATCATGTGTCCTAAGATTTCTACACAAAGATTAAAGAGGTAAGGGGAAACTGGGTCACCTTGACGACAACCCCTACCAATTTAATAAAAAATTGAAAAAATGCCATTCTGAATAACACAAAGATTAGCTTTATTATATAACAGTGAAACCCATTTTATAAGATCAGGTCCAAAATTAAAGAATTTCAAGGTATTATACATATATTTCCATGATATAGAGTCAAATGCTTTTTCAAAGTCAACAAGTAATATCATACCAGGAATATGTTTTTCACGTACCGTATTTATTTCATCATAAATTATTCGTGTATTCTCTCCAATAAATCTACCATTGAGGATTCCTTTTTGGTTTTTAATGATTACAAAGTCAAGAATCTTTTTAAGTCTTTTTGCAATGCAAGCAGACGCAATTTCATATGTTACATTTAGAAGAGATATTGGACGCCAATTACTAAGAAATTCTCTAGATTTATCTCCTTTTGGTAAAATTGATATAATACGTTGTTTCTGGGTTATTGATAGCTCTCCTGTTTGAAAACCTAAATTTATTGATCTTATTAAAAAGCTTCCTAAATCCTTCCAGAAAAAATTGAAAAATTCTGTAGTGAAACCATGACTGCCTGGGCTTTTATCATTTTTCATATCTTTTAAGGCAGAGAGGGCTTCCTCTTGAGTTATGATACCTTCCAAGCTATTAGACAAATGTTCATCCAAAATAAATATATCTTCTTTATTTATAACTGTTTCTAAGTTTACATCAGTTAGCTTGTTGTCACAACGGGAATATAGGTTTTTATAAAAACTTTCAATTTCTGTGAGTATTTCACCTTGCGACATAATAGTGTTACCATTGCTTTGAATGATTTTGCTTATAGTTTTATTAACATAGTTTCTTTTTTCCACACTAAGAAAATATTTTGTAGGTTTTTCTCCCTGTTCAATCCATTTTAATTTTGTTTTAACAAATAATCCTTTAATATAGTCATTTCGAAATTCTTCAAACTTGTTTTGAGCTCTATTTAATCTTTCGACAGTTTCATTCGACTCATTATAACTTCTTAAGGATTCTAAATACTTAATTTCTTCTTCGATAGATTTAATAGTTTTCTTTTTTATTTCCTTTTTTCTAGAGCAGTAACATATTGTTGCACCTCTTATGCATAATAATAACTGTTCAAAAAATTGTTGATCATCAATACAAATACACAGTACTCTGTCGTCCACTAAACTAATGGTTGTAAGGAGAGGCAGCATATTGTAAGTTTACTTTTTGAATTGTTTCCTTAACACAATTAATATAATGCTGGTCTATTAGAAGAGAGTTATTGAATTTCCAAAAACCTTTTCCGCTTTCAAAATTATTGAATTTGATGTAGAGTTCAATCAATGGGTGGTCAGACCTATATCCTGGCTTAATATCAACCTTATCAACTAAAGCCATCAATTCATTAGAAACTAAGAAAAAATCAAGTCGAGCTTTTTTTTGTAGGATTGTTCTTAAACCTTGTGTACTTTTTTCTCTTTTCACGTTTTATCCTCCACGGATCAGTCAAACCATACATATCTTTCATATTCAGAACAATATCCCTAGCTTTTTTGTTATTCATATTTGTATAATTATAGTAATTCAATACTATGTCCTGAACCAGATTAAAATCGCCAGCCATAATTACAAATTCACCCTGGAAATTTAAGACTATATCTGATATTGATTGAAAAAAGTTTGGATTATCTGTATTTAGACCATATATATTAATTAATAAAATGTCGTATTTGTTGAATATATTAAGTTCTAATACCAACAGGTTACCTTATTGATCTACATGACAGTTTGTTCATTTATAATTTTATATTCAAAAGTATTATTAAACAAAATAGCAGTGCCTCTGACATTAGATTGTCCAGGAGAAATATAAACATCATAACCCCATAAAGACCTTATATCGTTGTAATCATTCATAGTGAAATGTGTGTCTTGTAGAAGGTAAACAGAAAAATGTTTTTGTTTAATGTAGTTAAGCACATCTCTTCTTTTTTTCTAATCCCCCTAGACCTCTACAGTTTAATGACATGACATTAAAGCTCATAAAAGAATAAATAATATGGAGTAAACAAACAATGTTTTTTTAGTAAATATACACCCGGATTGTATTGTGCAGACAATGGGAAGTATACCTAAAAAAAGCTCAATAAATAACATTGACTTAGTGCATGCACGTTGGTACGCATATGAATTATGATACTATTTCTAACCCAACTTAATTCACACATACATCTTTCACACACTGACAAAGACAAACACAAAGACACGAAAAAATAAAGAATTGTAATTCCTGTAGACACCTGAGTGGCTCATTAATAGCACATTTTATTTTTGTTTACCCAGCTTCTATGTCACTCATCACCGGAAGTGTTCTTGGCCGTTTAGATTGCGAAGGAATTCCGAACGAAGTCACTTTTTCCGAATTCTTTCGTCAATGGAGTCGAAAAGATCAAACTTGATTCTGCGTTTCCCGTATTGTCCATATACTGCACCGTTGAAATACCAAGCGGCGGTGATTCTATAGTCATCACTGAGTTTGGATATCAACATAGCGTTGTCCCGTGTCACGTCGTCTGCGACTCTCCACCCCTGTTTCAGTTCTTTAATTTTGGACCTCTTTCGCTTTAGCATCAGGGCTGCGCAATTTGACAATTATTGGTTGGGGTTGGTCCTTTTGTCCTGATGGAATTCGGTGCATCGCTATCACATCAGTTTCGGATATAGCCACACCCACTTCCCCTAAAGGCCTCATTAATCTTTTCTAATAAGTTTTCGTCTTTTGCCTCGGGAAACCCATGAAACTTAATATTTGTTTTTCTGGAATACTGCTCATTAAAATTTGCTTTTGCGGCAGCGCTTTTAGATAACTTCTCTACTTCCTCCACTCTATTGTGCACATCGTTTAGAGCGTCATTGCTTTCGTTTAGCTTCCTCTTAAGCTCCAAATTTTCTTTTTTTAATTGTTCAATATTCTGAGTTAGCTTCTGATTGTATTGTTTTAGTTGCAAAATTTGGTCGTTCATTTTCTTTTCAAAATTCTTTAAATGATTGGAGAGTAACTCCTCTACGACGTTTTTGATGATATCCCTGATGTCGTCAACTTTGACTGATTTTTTCAGATCGTTTTTTATTTCAGTAAGTTGCGTCTGAACGACGCTTTTTCCGATTTCTCTTGTTTTTGATTATTGTTATTTGGAGTCTGAGATGTTTTTTTTAGAGATAGGACTGTTTGTTGAATTGCGTGAGTTAGTATTCGAATTTCTGGTTACAACACCACTGACCGACATAGTCAAGTATTTGTCTATCGTGTTAATACTCATATAACCGGTTTGGACATGTAGCTATTTATAGTAATAACTACTCACGTCAAAGTTTGGACTGAAAACTCCTACAAAACATCGTTTTGCACTTTAGGTCTCCAAAAATAACAATCCTCAATCTCTGAACACACTTGATTATAACTACTTCATCCAAGACACCCAACTTATTAAGTTATGCGCCATAATGGTCACTCTACCTCTCCGACGCTAAGCGTGGCCTACTCGAACGGGTGCCATTACCGGAAAATCGAAGTTTTGATACTCCACAGGTTCATCACGGAGTCCATAATGCGAATTTTTACGCACAAATAATAACAAAATACTAATTTTAAAACAATTGCTTCATAATTTATCACGATGCATTGAACGTAATCTGTTTATTATGAAAAAAACTGTTCATGGCAGGTGTAACTAATGTGTGCTTGATTTCACTGCACTGAGAATTCAAACACTGCGGCACAGACGTTAGACTGTAGTGTAAAGGGAAACAGATGATTTGATTTGGCAATTTCACAATATCTAAATGTTGACAAGATCTTTAAAAACTCTTAAATAAATTAAATGTTTAAATAAAACAATTTTTGAACAAAATTACACGAGAAATGTTGATTTTAACAGCGTTTAACATGTTCATCAGCAGCGACAATGACCTTATCTGTCTTTTGAGTCACGTGACCAGTGCCCTGCCTCCCCTCAGATATATAATAATTATAATTTATGTGGATAAACAGATGAATAAATGCTATCAAAATATCAAATCACATCATCGGAATAGATTTCTATCAGTTAAACTCATAAGATCTATGTTTCCATAGTAAATATTATACATAATTTATATATAATTGTGTATCAAGTTTAAACATTGAATTTCACAAGATGAAACACACCCTTTAAGCCTGGTTTAATGGTGGCTTATAGGTCCTTAAAAATGGTTTAATGGTTGTCTTTAAGGCATCATTAAGCATCTTTAAGTTGCATTTACACCACCATTAAGTTACCATTAAGCCATCTTAAAGTCCTTAATGGTAGCTTTTAGACCACCTTTAAGTCACCATTAAGCTACCATTAAGCCAGACTTACAGGTGCTTAATGTTCAAACTCCATTAATCTACCATTAAGTAACCATGAAGCCACCATTATGCAGTCGATAATACTGTTTTTATGGTTCAAAAACTATTTTTAAAGTGATTTATTATCACAAATTATAAATGTCGAGTGCACACATATCTTTATTAACAAGCAAACATTAGTGACCAAATTTTGCTTTGTATTCAAAAGCAAATATCTCGAAGGTAAAAGAAATGTTATTGCTGATAGTCCGTCTCGATTACAGATCACAAGGTTCCAACAGCTGGCTCCAGATGCCGACAAAACGCCTTCAGTTGCAAAGTCCCGGAATACCAGGAGGTCCTCAAAGACTTGACATTATCGTAGACAACCTTCTCGACGCTGCCGTGGCCCCCAAGACTAGACAATCCTACCTGACGGGATTTCAAGCCTATACCAGATTTCTGCTCATGTGCAACATAATTCCAGAGATACAATTACCTTATGTTCCAGTGTCACAAGACTTATTACTGTATTTTGTTGCATAACTAAGATCTAAACTAGAATAACAATGCGCAATTCCAATATTTTTCAGTTCTGTTCTTAGCTTAGATAGGGTCCAATTCTGTGGATTGGACGAATCCAAAGCATTCGTCCTATGGCGGGAACATGTTCTTTAAAATTGTGAATTCTTGAAAACATGTATATATCTTTCATATTTATAGTATTGGGACGATTTAATATATGAGGGACGATATGGTCTGTCGGCGTACGAATAAAATCCAAGATAATTTACGCATTTCACTATCACATTGCTTTAATTTCTTTAATACTATGTAAAACAAATTACATAATACTATGTAAAAACAAATTTAAATCAGTGAAACCGGAATAAAAATCGTGAAAACATGTAAAATTTTCATGTACAATAGCATTGGAAACAGTCGGTTGGTGTCATGATTTTCAATATGTTATTGGAATCGAGTTTGATGAAAATGACGTCGTCAAACGCGAAACCAGCGCACGGAGATGTAATAAATTGTCATGGATATGGTTTATATACTGTAGATCACTTAATTTTCGCGACACCTTATTTTCGCGAGATAGTCAATGACTCTTTATTAGCGAGACGAAATTTTCACGAATTGTGGTCATTTCTCTATATATTCTTACGGAATTCTTTTATACGCGAGAATTAATTTTTCGCGAGCATACTGTCTCGCGTAATTACGCGAAAATAAGGTTCACGCGAATAATAAGTGATTTACAGTACATCAGAGACGGGGGAAAAGTTCAAAAGTAACATTACACTATAGAATAGAGATGTGTTTTTAAATGGAATGAGATTCAATGATAATTTTTCCTCTATACCGAAAATATTTTCCGCATGTATAAAGTAGAATACTGTTTGTTAAACGCAGACAATGGGGAACGTTCTGTGCCACGAATTACGTCAAATATTGTGTCTCTGTTCCTACAAAGTAAGAAGATCTTTCGACTAAATTTCGACTGTAATTTGAATCTGCTTAAAAAAACGGACAACCTTTTAGTGAATTAAATTTAGTCCATTAGGTTTTTCACTTTGAAAAAAAAAACTAATGTTAACAGAAGCGTGTGATGAAGCAATAAAAAGGGATCATGACGTTATACAGTTATTTGACCAGTACCGAATAAGAAACGGATTCGGGGTGCTAAAAATATATTAGGCATTATTTCAAAATCTAACTTTTTTGTCAAGGTAGTTCAATGACCTGTGGAATTAAATATTGTTTCATAAAAGTTCAGCTTTCTCTCAAAAACTTTTATTTCGCAAGTTAACATAGGTGTCTATTTTACCAGTTACGAGTAAGCCGACGAATTCCGAATATCTTAGCGGTACCCATTCAATTCAACCCTAAATTAAACTAGATGCTGACTTGAGACAGTAATACCCGCACTAAGGTGTTTGCCTCTAAATAGCACTCCTTTATAAAAGTCAATATAATTCAATAATTTACATAATACATGTATTCATCAAATTGAGCATAATATTCTCAGGTGACCATGTGACCCATAGGCATGGATCTTATAGGTATTTCATATTCTTATTTCATTACCAGTCTGAAATTAAACAACAGAATCTAATTAAGGATGTAAATTAGGTTTGATAAAGGGGGGATATGAATTTTGGCCCATAATTGGAACTTTTAAAATCTATTTTCTCATATAGATCAACAACAAATAATATTATTCAAATTAGTGTAAAGCGTTTTTGATGATTTTTTCAAAATGTACAAACTTTTTTATATCTGATTAGGCAGAAACACCTTGAAAGCGGCCATATACCCAATCAATTTAGTCAACCCCCCACCCCTCTCACATCAACACACACACACAAACACACCCTATTTTCCTGTTTTTGGAAATAGGCCTAGATGGCAAAGTTAACAATGGTTAAGATAAAACATCTTTTGTAAATGATAATTTAAAATTTGTTCTTGTACTATAAATGTATCTGAACGGGTGTTGCTAAAACGCGGAACGGAAAACGGAACGGAAAGCGGAACAGAACGGAAAACGGAAAATAAATGTCAAGCAAATAACCTTGATTCGAGATATATCAAATATAAAAAAATTATACATGATATATAATGATACATATAATGAAAAATGATCGTAAAATATATTAATGAATCATGCTCCACTCAGAACTTGCACATGTACATGCGATGGTCATGCAATGAAATACATATTGTGATAGATGTACTAACTAGACTCAAATCCCGAGTATCAATCTGTCAAACGTTTCATTCAAATTATTTTTTTGAGAATGCACATTAATAAACAAAAAATCTTTTTCTGAAATAGGTTGAAGGAAAAAAGACTACTAGTAAGTATACATACGTGTATCAGTAAAGAAAAAAGAACTAGTTTTGACATTCAGATTATGCACGCATTGGCGAATCCTGGAATCTTGAAAAGGAGGGCAGCTAAGGTCGGTGCCCTCAGTCACACAAGAAATTGATTTATTAATTGCATCTTATTTTTATTTGGTTACAAAAAGGAGAGGGGTCCCGGTCCCCCATAAATCCATGAGTGGCATGATGTGCAAATTGAGAAATTTAAATATGAATTTATAGCTGAAATATGAGAAAACATTTCTTGCAAAGGAATTTGATAGGATGTTTATTTTTTTCCCTTTAATTGCAACTTTACAGACCTGAGCGAAAAAACAAACTCTTATTGTTTTACGGTTGGGGTCATACCCCCCCCCCCCTTCCAAAAAAACACACTTTAACTTCATCGAATGTAAAGATGATACATTAATTTTACTACAGTTAAGATTAACAACTTCATCTCTCCAAGAATTTAATTGACAGGAAGCGATTCTATTTTGTATAAAATTTAACAACCAGTTTTACAATCGAAGTGCATGTTTATCCAGGCTTGCCGGAAAGGGGTGCTCTTATAGTAATCTTAAGATTTTATTTACTTTCTATTTTTCTTACCCGCAAGTGAATTGCCATTATCCCTCAACTGTTAACCAATATAACCCTTTTACTATAGAAATGTTCATTGAAACCCACAACACTTTCTGTCTGTTAAATTAATGTAGTAAGTTGGTGTAAAAAATAGTACTGGAAGAAATTCGAGTTGGAATTTATCCTCAATTGTCTTTTTTTTCGCTTGTCAAGTTCGACTTTTTTCTCTGCCCCCCCCCCCTTTCAAAAGCGATGCTACGTCACTACTATGTCAGCAGTTTTCGTAAGAGACTTAACATGACTAGATCAACTTGTATTTATTAAGGAGTGATTAAATAGGTATAACATTCATCGTTTCTGAGAAAATTTACGTATTTTAAATGATTTAATCGAAAATAATATTTTCCGTTTTCGGTTCCGTTCCGCTTTCCGTTCCGTTTTCCGTTCCGCGTTTTAGCAACACCCTACCTGAACACTTGCATCACATTGGGCTTGCGTCACGTACCCAACGTAAGTTCTAGTTTTACCATTTTCATTTTTAGATTTGGGTAAAATAGTCTGAAATGCAACTGGTTAGGTTAAGTTTAAAGTATCAAAGGTCATCCGATGCTGCAATAAGACGAAATTCACATTCTGAAGAGTTATCGCCCATTATCGACGTTACATGCAGTTACAAGATACAGAATTTTTTTTCTGGGAGGGAGGGGGGATTTCCAGACCAGAATTACCTAAGAAGCAAAAAAAGGAGAAGTTATGGTGGGGTCTGTTTTCTAGGGTGGAGGGCACCCAAAGTCATTTTATTTGCTTCAGTATATATTATAGTCCTGCAAATTCCCGGGGGGGATCTCCCAATCCATTCCCTGTCCCTGTAATGACAAATGATCATGTGACTCCTAAATAGTAGGAAACTTTTTCCATTTGACTATACATATTTTTTTTTTCTGTGTTATTATGTTATGTAGATTTAATGGTATAAAGGTTATGAATCCCTGGAGGTCATCCCCACTCTCCTAATGAACTGGAAATGTTCACAATATGACTGCATTAAATTAAATAAAAATGCATCAATGATAAGATTGCTTGACATTTTATTCATCAACCTATCCTCCTAGAATTAGGAATGAAAATCATTCATAGAGATGGACCACATTAAAGTATTTGTATATATTAACTTTTTTTTTAAATGTAAAAACAAGTAGTAGTTTGCATACATGAATAAACAGGGTTCTGGGAAGGGGTAAGGGGAAGGATCGAGTTCATATCTCTTTACGTCTTAATGGTTGAAAACTCATAAAATGAATGTTGACCTCAATCTGACCTGTCCTCATTATTTTTCAAGTGGTGGTGTCTCCATTTGAGTGAAAAATTCCTAAGAGGGATGTTTAACAACAAACAAACAAATTGATTTACGTTAAGAAATATGCAGGGGATTTTTTCCATCATTAATCTTCTTCTCAAGAACAGTAAGGGCATTATTGTCCCCCGTTTTTGGGAAAGGGAGGGAACATTAAATCTCATTTGTCTGTCAGTCTGTCCATCTTTGACAGTATGTGCATGCATCTGTCACAATAAATTTAACCTTGGTCATAACTTTTGAATAATAAGAGATAGAGCTTTCATATTTCACATGTACATTACAACAAAACTTTCTAAATGTACTATGATTTTTTAACCCAAGTGAGACCTTGACCTTAAAGTTTTACTTACTTTCCAAAAGATAATATTTTAAATTAATCATTTTGAAAGAGAAAAGATAGGGCATTTAAATTATACATGTATATTACATGTGAAAAGACTTTTCTAAATATATCATAACTTTTGACTCTGTGACATTGACCTAGAAGTTTACTTTTCAAAAATATTATATTAATTATTAATATATATATATATATAACTTTTGATTGAAAAGAGATTGGATTTTCATATTTGACATGTACATTACCCGCAACAAAATATTTCTGAGCATGCTATGATTTTTCACCTTTGACCTAATTTTCATAAATTGACATATGATAGGGGTACATATTTGACACACAATCTACTGTAAATTATGGCATCCCATTCACTAAAACACAGAAAGCAGAGTACCACAATTCTTTGAATTTGCTTGTATAATCTTGATAATTGGAAACATCCTCATATAATGTAGATTCAATTTTTTTATGCCACGTCATGATTAGGAATGCATGTAATATAGTTTTTGTCATGTCCGTCCTCCACCCTTCTATCTGTCTTTCCATCAGGCTCAAAGAAACTTTCTACATATTTTTATCAAAGTTCATATGTTGATGCAAATACTGATGTAAACTATCCAACTGCAGCAATATTTTTATACCAATTGACTTTCCTTTGACCTTCACTTAACTTTTCTTAAAATTAGTGTTTAGCTTTATTTTATTAAAGAAACCATTCAAGTTGTGTAATGAAACTTCACATGATGATACATACTGATGTAAGCTTTACAATGCTTCACTCTTTTTTTACCTTGATATTTCCTGTGACCTTGACCTCACTTTTCTAAATTAATGTCTAGATCAGTTTTGAATAAACAATTCAAGATATATTTATCAAACTCCATATGCTAATACATACTGCTGAGAGCTATTAAGGCATCAACTTATTTTGAACTTGAATTTTCTTTTGACCTTGACCTCACTTTTCTTTAAAAAAAAAAGTGTTAAGCTCAGTTTAAGTAAATCATTCAAGATATTTTTATCAAACATAATATGCTGATATGTATTACTGAGAGCTATTCAACTGCAACAAAAACTTCACCTTGCATATTCCTGTGACCTTGACCTCCCTCCTCTTTAATATGTATTTTGCTTAGTTTTAAAGAAGTAATTTAAGACATTTTTATGTTTGGTATGCACTTATACATAATTTGGTGAGAATTTATTATCTATATCCAATTTATTTATATTTTAGTTTCAATTCTAAAAAAAATTGTTTAAGATATTTTCATCAAACTTTATACATTAATACAAATTTTCATGTAGCATTAGTAATAAACATTTGGCGGGACATTCATGTCCTTAAGACATATTTCTAGTTTTTCAAATCATCACCTCAAAGGCTAGGGTCAGGCCACAATTAGGGATCAAAGTTTAATTTAGGAATAAAAGGAAACACATCTTCAAAATTCTTCTTTTCAAGAACAACAAGAGCATGATTAATATTGAAACATTCTCAAGAGGTGTAGATTCAAGTTTGTACAAATCATGACCTCCTGGGTTAGGGAGGGGCCATTTTTTTTCCTGCCCCTTTTTGCCTTCCACATGAAAATTCAAATTTTGAAACCATTTTACACATACGCAAAACAAACCAATCACATTCTAAATGATCATGGTTTAAAGCTATTGCATAAAATATTAGGGAAGTTCTTGAAAGCAGGGTGACTAAACATATCAAATATATGGGAAAAAAATCTACCCCCATTTGACCCCCC
>PRKT01000024.1:2255543-2271923 GCA_003671525.1 Saccostrea glomerata
ACATGACACCACCAACCATCTCCCAAAAGATGATTAGCCTACTGTGTATAATGTAAGAGGAGTTCAGGTAAGACGGGGCTTTTTGCATGACAAACGTCATTTTTCGACCCCCATTTGACCCCCCGGGGCAAAATCAAAATTCCGAAACCTTGCTGTACATCTACATGACACCATCAACCATCTCCCAAAAGATGATTAGCCTACTGTGTAAAATGTAAGAGGAGTTCAGGGAAGACGGGGCTTTTTGCATAAAAAACGTCATTTTTCGACCCCCATTTGACCCCCCAGGGCAAAATCAAAATTCCCAAACCTTACTGCACATCTACATGACACCTCCAACCATCTTTTAAAAGATGATAAGCCTACTGTGTAAAATGTAAGAGGAGTTCAGGGAAGACGGGGCGTTTTGCATGACAAACGTCATTTTACGACCCCCATTTGACCCCCCGGGGCAAAATCAAAATTCCGAAACCTTACTGCACATCTACATGACACCACCAATCATCTCCCAAAAGATGATTAGCCTACTGTGTAAAAAGTAAGAGGAGTTCAGGGAAGACGGGGCTTTTTGCATGAAAAACGTCATTTTTTGACCCCCATTTGACCCCCCGGGACAAAATCAAAATTCCAAAAATTTACTGCACATCTACATGACACCACCAACCATCTCCCAAAAGATGATTAGCCTACTGTGTAAAATGTAAGAGGAGTTCAGGGAAGACGAGGCTTTTTGCATAAAAAACATCATTTTTCGACCCCAATTTGACCCTCCAGGGCAAAATCAAAATTCCCAAACCTTACTGCACATCTACATGACACCACCAACCATCTCTTAAAAGATGATAAGCCTACTGTGTAAAATGTAAGAGGAGTTCAGGGAAGACAGGGCTTTTTGCATAAAAAACGTCATTTATCGACCCCCATTTGACCCCCCGGGACAAAATCAAAATTCCCAAACCTTACTGCACATCTACATGACACCAACAGCCATCTCCCCAAAGATGATTAAGCTACTGTGTAAAATGTAGGAGGAGTTCAGGGAAGAAAAGTGTGAACGAGGGACGGACGGACGGACGGACATGAGTAACAACAATATATCCGAACTTCCTTTAGAAAGTGCGGGTATAATTAATACAGTTTTACTTTGTAATCACGAGAACTCCCGATCGAAGAGACCATGAAATTCACAATTTTTGAATAGGGAACCTTACTCATCATAAATACCAATATGCATTCAGTTTGATTGCTACATGTAAATAACGATGATCATTAAAGAAGATAAGGAAAAAGTTAATTTTTCCTAATATTCAACAGAGCTTCGTCCATGCACCTGAACCTCTGACCATGAAACCATGTATTTTACTATTTTTGAACATGCACTCATACTCATCATAACATTGCATGAAGTTTGTTTGCATAATACCCAAGAAGATTTGTAAAGAAACAATGATTATCACAATGCATTCAAAAGAGCTCTGTCCTAGCACCAGAGAGGCTGACCCTGGGCCCATGAATTTCACAACTTACGTAGAGAGTTCAATGCTTATTACAGTCATGCCGAAAATTTGAAAGATTTTTAAAGAGTGCATTAATTCTATTGTGGTTAAACAGTTTTACCTCACTCCTCATGCCATGCTCCCATATATGCTTTGTGCAAAAATTGGCCGTGCTTCAGGAAAGTAATTGAACATGTTTACATGCTAAGTACGACGCCCAACGACGGTCGAAAACAAATAGTAATAGGTCACTTGAGTTAACCAAGCGTGTTGCACGTTCTTTGAAAAAATACCTTTATGTAATTGAGAGAATCGTCAGTTAACATGTGACAGGAGGACACGCAGAATTTCTTTAATTTGGTACATTTAGCTATGTACTCAATGCCACTGTCTGTGAGATTATCCCCGTTAAGTTCCAGCCCCTGAAGGTTCTCAGAGCGACGATTTAGGAAATCATTCACAGTGCTGAAATATATATTCATTACACAGAGGGGTTAATCTCAAGAATTTAAGCAATTTTTGCCATAATTATTGGCACATCAAGAGTTTGTTCCTTGCATTTGACCAATCTTGAAATAACAAAGGTTAATTGGTAATTGTATAAGATGACGTTCAACTATGGATGGTAACTTAAATGGGTAAACTGGTTACTCAGTCGGAACGATGGTAATCGGTTAGAATCCCTAAGGCCATAATAAAAACATTCCTAGACTCTCATCCCCGACCGCCCCGATTTTATACCCCCGCCTCGATTTTTTTATTTCGGTTTTTCTTCTTCTTAATTCTGATTGGGATCAGTATTCATCTACCATTCTACTTTCGTTTTAAATCCCGCGAAAGTCGACATGATTTTGACAGCTGAAAAGATGGTAATTGCTGTAATACATGCGTATATATTTTAAACAAGGGTCATTGGTTGAAAAAGATTGGTGATGATGTGAAGTAAGAGATATTTGAACCTTTACTATGACTTTTATTCGGGTATTGTAGATAAAATTACACCGATTGACCAGGTCAATAAAAAATCTGCAAAACTGAAAAAATAAAAAATATAAAATAAAAGCCGTCCGCCCGCCTCGATTTTTAAAAAAATTCGGATGAGAATCTAGCAATTTATTTATTATGGCCTAATTAACCTGATACTTCAGGCATGTTTCATTGGTTTCTCTATTTTCTTTCCTTCTTAATTTTTCTAAAATTCAAATTAAAAAGATTTTTTTTTTAAATGTTCTGATCAAATTTTAACATAATATTTCTACATACAACTTCTCTATAAACTTGATTATTTAAGAGGGGTGATCAAAAAGTTCGCGAACTAATTGAATAACTTCCATAAAAGAAACAATATTTGGTTTCAATGTTGATTATATTTTAAATTAATCCTCACCATAAACCACCGTTCTGCGCACGCGCGAATCACGTGATATTGGCGGTCACGTGTCCCCCTCCGCAGAGATCTGTCACAAAAGTTGAAAGATTTTTCTGAGTTTTATATTTCTTCCATGTGAGTTAATTTTTATGACAAGAACAGTTCATTTGTCAGAAATGGTCAATTCTCGGCAACAGAATGGGTGGATAAGAATATCCTTTCCAAAAATAAGCATTGCGACCCTTAAAACAAAAATGTTCTGTCTTGGGAGAGACCTTTATTCAAGGTGGATAGAGAATAGGTGCCTCCTTTTTAACATATCTAATATGTTTAAAATCTAAAGTAAACGATATCTTAGGTATTTAAAAATTATATCATTATTCAAATATTCAACTATTTTTCAAAGTGTAAATTGGAGGTCTTTGATAGCAAATTGCATAATTAAAAACACATATCTTTTAAAACTTGCTTTCGCTGGGCAAGTTGACAAACATCATTTTTAACCATCTGCCTTCCTTCACTAAAACGAGCAATCCAATCATTAATTGAATTTATAGGAACTCATTTATCTCAATAAACTGTGTACAAATTATTATTATGATACTGCAAAGGGATTTCTAAGATACATGTATACAATAAATTGTACAGTCGTTTGTTGAACGAGTTCGAGTGAGACAACCATTTTTCGTCACAAGTGACCTACATAGTGACGTCATTTTAACATTGTGACGTCACAAACAAGGAGAATAATTTTATTCAGCATATGCTATTTATAGACCTTGTATATGGCTATGTGTGTACCGAATTTCATTCTAATCTGAATTATGGTTTTGTAGATATAGAGATAGATCGCGAACTTTTTGATCACCCGTCGTATGTAGCAATGTAAAAAAAATGGATTTTTGATACGTTTTATCGATTTATCAGTCGGAATTAATGTCTTGCGGTTAAGCGACTGATTGACAATTCTATATTCGCTTGCCATTACTATACAATCAGGTCAAAAAACTTCTGTTTTGAACAAATACCTCTAGAAAAAAATCTGTACGCAAAACTTTATAGAAAAATATGTATTGTTAATCTCTTTTTAGACTTTCTGAAATTATCACATTGTCAAGAATATGTGATCTTGTTCCTATTTACAAAACTTTCAAAAATATCACTTTCTTAAAGCTCGAAAACTACCATGTTATTTTTTCCTGTCAAGGAGAGGGCATCAATTAGAGAACAGTGATTGTGCCAGATCTGGTTATTTATCATTGCCTATCATATATAGATATACAAATTTCTTTTAATTTTCCATGTTTACAAGTACCTGTTGGAAATCCCGCTTATTCCATCAATATTCAGGAACACAACTCCTTTTGGAAGGGCTTCCATGACAGCGCGTCCCACCCAGGAACATCCTTTCAAATTTAGCGATTTCAGTGCGATGCATTTCCTTAAAAAGGTTACCACGTCATCCAATATAAAATCCTTCCTTTTCTCGATGTTCAACGTTAATATTCGTTCTTCATTTTCATTTGGTAAGGGAGGATATTGATTTCCATCCCTGTTAGGCTGACTGAGGTCTATAAACAGCCACCTTGTCAGGTACATACATACATTTTTCCACTGCTGGCACACTAGTCTAAATTTTTGCCTCTCAATAAAATTGAAATGGGACAAAATTACCTCAGTTATGAAAGGGTTTAATAACATATTGCAGGTCTTTTTGTACTAAAATCAGATTCCTTTAATATTACACAGTAATATTAAATTGGTTTTTCTTGTATTTATTCCACCTAAAAAAAAAAAGAAATGTTTTTTTTAATTCTAAGGCATAATGATTTCGTTTCTATGCGTGTTACATAGATATAAATATAAAGAGATTTCCATTGTTTGCTTGCAGCAAATCTAAATCATATATAAATACAATCACACTTTGAATGTAATCCAAGGGGAATAACGATAAGAGGCCCATAGGCAAAATCGCTCACCTGAGCATTTTGGTTAGGAAAAGTAGAAATTGGTTTATTATTAAAAAGTTTAAATTTAAAAGTAGTTCCATGACCAATCATGGCTTTGCCATTCTTGAGAAGATTTTTAAAGAATTTTCTAATATATATGACATACTTTGATCAGCCATTTTGTCTCCACCCTACCCCGGGGGTCATGATTTGAACAAACTTGGATCTACACTACCTGTAGATGCTTCCATATAAATATAATCAATTATGGCTTTGCTATTCTTAAGAAGAAGATTTTTAAAGTATTTTCCTATATATTTCTATGTAAAACTTTGGTCGGCCATTTTGGCCCCGCCCTACCCCCGGGGGTCATGATTTGAACAAAGGATCTACACTACATGAGGATGCTTTCATATAAATATGATCAATTATGGCTTTGCTATTCTGGAGAAGAAGATTTTAAAGAATTTTCCTATATATTCCTATGTGAAACTTTGATCGGCCATTGTGGCCCCGCCCTACCCACGTAGGTCATGATTTGAACTAACTTAAATCTACACTACCTGAGGATGTTTTTCCAGAAGTAACATCTTTCCTGGCACAGTGGTTCTTGAGAAGAAAATTTTTAAGACATCCCACCAATTTTTCACTAATTTCCAATTATTTCGCCTTAAATGAGGGCGTGGCTCTTCATTTGAACAAACTTGAATTCCCTTTACCCAAGGATGCTCTGTGGCAAGTTTGGTTGAAATTGTCCCATCGGTTCTTGAGAAGAAGTCAAAAATGTGTGAAAAGTTTACAGACAGACATACAGACAGACGGACAGCTAGACAGACGGACTCTAGACAAATGTGAGCAGAAAAGCTAACTTGAGCCTTCGGCTCAGGTGAGGTAATAAAGAAAAGGGTTCACTAAAATCCTTTTTGACCCTGTAAATTTCTGAAAAATTAAAAATTGCTCGGTTTTATTTTTTAAAATATGTAAGATTCTTAGTGGAACCCTTGTTGACTGCATAAAATTGAGAATTGCGTAATCTTTACACTATCCCATGTATTATGTCACATGATTGCGCCTTTTTCTCTTAAATCTTGATTTCATTTTCTTCCCTAAGCTCAGGCTTTGTGATCGCTTCCGAAAAATGAATCGCCTGTAACCATTAAAATATATTATAGGGGAATCATTAAACATAGGTAATCAGAGATTACAGAGCTCACCTCAACGAATGTTGTCTTTAAGTAAGGCAAAGTCACACAATTAACCAACAAAAGTGTACATTCTAAAAATGAAAATATTTTAGCAATTTTGATCTGAAACTTTGAAATAGACCTATATAAAAAATTAAACTAGTTCTTTTTCATGAAAATGTAATTAAAATCCAGCATATGAAGCAAATTTGAGAGTTTTCATCCCTTGATGCATCATTTGTGTCAGTTTGATTTATACAATGTTATATAAGCCTTATAGTTTTTTGGTAATAGACCTGCACCCATAACTTTTACCTGGTCCATTATCTGAAAAATGTATGTCGAATACAGCATCCGAAACATCTCCATTAGTGTGCATCCTAAGATGTATCGTCCATACAAGTTATTTCATTATAGGGCTCATAGTTAATTGGAAATGAAACCTGCATCAAAAATTAACATTTTCATTCATCCAAGTGTAAGTCAGATTCAGCACCCGAAACAAGCCTGGTAGTATGCACCCCTAGATGTATCATCCATGCAAGTTTGGTCAACATAGGGCTTATAGTTACTTGGAAATGAAACCTGCACCAAAAACTTTAACCTGTTCACTAAACCGGAAAATGTAGGTCAGATTTAGCATCCGAAGCAAGCCTGGTAGTATGCATCCTTGGATTATCATCCATGCAATTTTGGTCAACATAGGACATATAGTTAATTGGAAATGAAACCTGTACCAAAAGCTTTAACCTGTTCACTAAACCGAAAAATGTGGGTCAGATTCAGCATCCTAAGCAAGCCTGGTAGTATGCATCCTAAGATGTATCATCCATGCAAAATTGGTCAACATAGGGCATATAGTTAATTGGAAATGAGACCTACACCAAAAACTTTAACCTGTTCACTCAACCGGAAAATGTAGGTCAGATTCAGCATCTGAGGCAAGCCTGGTAGTATGCATTCTAAGATGTATCATATATGCAAGTTTGGTCAACATAGGGCTTACAGTTCCTTGGAAATGACACCTACACCAAAAACTCTAACCTGTTCACACAACCGGAAAATGTAGGTCAGATTCAGCATCTGAAGCAAGCCTGGTAGTATGTATCCTTAGATGTATCATCCATGCAAGTTTGCTCAACATAGGGCTTATAGTTCCTTGGAAATGAACCAACACCAAAAACTGCACCAAAAATGTTAACCTGCTCCAAAAACATAAACCTGGTCATTCCTTTGTTGAAATTGCAGCATCTGAAACTTTGACTGGTACAATGAAACACACTTGAAGCATCTTCCATGCATGTCTAATCAATATAGGACATAGAAGTACTTAAAAAGAAAATTGCTGCAAAAAACTTAACCTTAGCCTAAAACGCCGACACCGACACCGACGCCGAGGGTATTACATAAGCTTCCCCAAATTCATTGAGGTGAGCTAGAAATGGAACAATACCATGGTATATAGGCCTATGAATCGATATAGGATATATGTTTCTTTATTTTAAATACTTTTTTATTGCAAGGTGCAAAAAGGATTGAATCTAATATTGCATTCGGCACAGTAACAGATCATGATTATGATAAGTTACATTCTTCACTACCTAGATGTTTCAACATAAGTCAGCTTTCCTGGTCCGTTGGTTCTTGAGAAGAAGATTTTTAAAGATTTTTTCTATATATTTCTATGTAAAATTACGATTCCCTATTGTCACACTGCCCTACCCCCGGGGGTCATGATTTTTACAATTCAGAATCTACACTACTCCAGGATGGTCCCATATAAGTTTCAGCTCCACAAGCCCAGTGGCTCTTGAGAAGAATATTTTTAAAGATTTCTCCAATACATTTTTATGTAAAACTTACATTCCCTATTGTGGCCCTTCCCTACCCCCGGGGGCCATAATTTTAATAATAAGGAATCAACATTACCCTAGGATGTTTCCACATAACTTTCAGCTTTTGAGGCCCAGTAGTTCTTAAGAAGATTTTTAAAGATTTTTCCTATATATGTATAGATATAAATATTTTTAAATACTGTAAATCACTTTTTATTCGCGTGAACTTTAATTTCGCGTCATTACGCGAGTCTGCTGCTCGCGAAAATTTTGTTCTCACGTATAAATGTATTATTAATGATTTTATACAACAGAAACCAGCGCTCGCGAAAATTTTGTCTCGTTTATAAATACCGAATAGCTTAGTCGCGAAAATAAGTTGTCGCGAAAATATAGTTTTCTACAGTATTTATTGCCGGACACTTACTATTATATAATTTATTATATACACATTTTGGATATATATATATATATATATATATATATATATATATATTTATATATATATATATATTGTAAATTAAACAACTTAAAATTGAGAACACATGGAAATTTAAATAAATGAAAGATACACCCGAAAGCCTATGAAACCTGCACTTTATGGTTTAAAAAAACGGTCATGATTGAGTAATTACAAAACGATTACAAATTTTTTGCCGTGACTGTTAAGCATTCTGAATTGAAGTCAAAACTGTAAGCAACTTGTAAATTGATATTAAGGTTTTTAAATTTTTTAAGTTTAAAAGTGGTGACTTATTTTTTTGACAAGTATATATATGAGTAAATAGGTAAATATAATTATATATTTCAGGTAAAAAATAACAGGTTATCAGTTGAAAACAGACTATACACAGATGACCACTCAGGTGTGAAAATCACAATGTAGGTCAGATGGCAATAACCTATGATTGATTATTCCGAATATGTAAATGAATGAATTTGAAGTAATGTACATTTAAATAGATTCCACTTTCCATTTGGGATGTCTGTTTCAAATGTTTATCTAAAAAATAATTTACAGCATGGAGAACACAACAGCTCAGGAAAACGTAACTCAAACGGACCAGGTGTGTTATGAACTCACAGTAGCGCTCTACATTTACCAAGGAATGGCTTTATATGCGGTAAATATTTAGCTCTTCAAAGTTAAAAGTTAGTCTATACTCTACAGTGTGACGTCTACAAACTACACTTTGAAGCACTTATCGTAAAAAAAACACTTTGGGAGTGAGGTAGTTATTCAAAAGCGTAGATTTTTGTCATTGCAAACTATTGTGGAATCAGGATGCCAATATCAGAGCAGTAAAATGATAAAACTAATAAAAAATAGTCATGCAAAAACTAAGTTTTATATCATTGATTCGCATTATTTACACTTCCAATGCCTTTGTCCAAATAGAATTACAAATTATGTTAATAATTTTCTCGAGACTTCTAGATTTTCTGACGTCAGCATAAATTTGCGCTTGAATTAGCTATTTGTTTACTTTTCCCACTGATAAATGAATCGCAATGCATTATGAGCAAATAGAAGTTGTGAACAAATTTATGTATCTCGGTGTTCTATAGAACTACAATGGAAATTTTAACGTATCACAAAAACAATTGGCATATCAAGGTAGAAAAGCAATGTTCGGTCTAAAATCTAAGGTTAGTCAATTGAGTTAAAATACTGAAACTATGTTCTCACTTTTTGATACATATGTCAGTAGCATACTGAAATATGGCTGTGAAGTTTGGGGAAGCCACAATGCATGTGATATTGATAAGATACATTTAGAATTCATTAAGAATGTTTTATGTGTTAGAAGAAACACAAATACGTCTATGATATATTTCGAAACAGTTATAGTGCCTATGAAGACTATACGACTATTTCGAATTTTTAAATTTTGAAATACTACAAAGTTAGAACTGTATTTTAAGATCATGTTATGAGAATCTGTTAGAGAAAATTGAACACCCAATGAACAAGATCACGAACTGGGCTTCCAATATTAAAAATAAATTATTCGAAATTGGTCTAGGCTATATGTGGACTGACCAAGAAAGAATAGTAATTATTGCAAATAATTTCATTTATGTGACATGTTCTTGTTTTATTATGTTATTATATAACAGTGTCTGTATTGTACATAGCTTTATACTAAGCAGCTATTCGGTTCTTTTATTGAACTAATTTTACCCCTTTTCCTACATCTAAATTTGGGTTCAACCAATCAGCAAAGCTCTTATCCATCACGTGATCATTATTGATCCGTTTACCAAAAGAGAAAGCATGGTTTATTGAACTGCTGAATTAATATGTCATTTATTAAAGTAAATGACGGAAAAGTAGCACACAGTTAACAAAATGGGGGTCAGAAAAAGGAGGACTCAAATATAGAGTATTACACATCTTAGTCAAAATATTACACAATCTGACCCCCAGCACCATAATGACATTGTAACATGATGTACATAGGCAAAAGGGGGGTCAACCAGACTAGAATAATAATTCAAACCCTGTAATCTTTCACAAGGTACAATATACATGCATTTTAAGTTGACCCCCTTATAAACATCATAAGTTTGGAAGACATATACAAAATGCTCTAAACTGCTGCCTGTCATCAAAAAAGGTGGGAAAACAAAATAACAAACAGCCAAAACCTAATACATGGATTTGCCATTTATTACAATGTACAAAAAGTTTACTTGTTCAGTTAGAACGTGCGGTAGAAATAAGTACTATAAATCTCTTTTAAACCCATTCAATCACTATCAAAAAAGATGGGTAAAACATAACACAAAAATGTCAACCTGAAAGAAATAACAAGCATTGGTGGCAGATGGGGTGGATGGTGGGTTCGAAAAATTCAGCAGTTCAATAAACCATGCTTTCTCTTTTGGTAAACGGATCAATAATGATCACGTGATGGATAAGAGCTTTGCTGATTGGTTGAACCCAAATTTAGATGTAGGAAAAGGGGTAAAATTAGTTCAATAAAAAAGCCGAATAGCTGCTTAGTATAAAGTTATGTACAATACAGACACTGTTATATAATAACATAATAAAACAAGAACATGTCACATAAATGAAATTATATGCAATAATTGCTATTTTATGTTCCTTAGTTCTCCTGCCAAACGATTCGATGCCGATGGAATTCTCGCGACGCTGCCCTACACTACACGGTCATTGAGAAAAGAAGTGAGATACAGTTACTTGGACATTAGTTTTAATAGAGGATTGTTACCAATACATGTTGTAATGAAATTAATTATTATTTATAAAGCACATTTTACAACAAGTTCTTTTACTTGCCTAGATAGCCGAGCGGTCTAGCGCGCTGTTCCTGCACTGCTAGGAAACAGATTCCGAAGGTCGAGAGTTCAACCCTTGGCTGGGACGGAATTGGGTATCCATGTAAAAGTGAATTTCTTTGTGCTTTCTATAATAATATTTCTTCACTTAGGGCAGTTATGTTAGTTTAAGAGTTGTTGTAAAATGTGCTTTATAAATAATAATGCTTTGGTCACAACTTTTGAACGGTAGATACTAAAACTTCATATTTCACATATATATTTTTTGTGGCAAGACCTTTTATTGGATATCAACAACTTCGACCTTTTGACCTTGACCTTAAAGATTTACGTACGTATGAAAAAACGTTAACCTTGACCATAACTTTTGAACGGTAAGAGCTAGGGCTTTCATACTTCACATATGTAATCCTTGTGAGAAGACCTTTCATTGGATTTCAACAACTTTTACCCTTTGATCTTGACCTTGGAGTTGAACTACTTTTAAAAAACTTAAACTTTGGCCATAAATATTTAACGATCAGGATTAGGGTTTTCATCCTTAAAAAAATCAACTTCAATGATAATTTCTTAATAAATGGTATAAGATAGGATGTTCATATTAGACACAATATGTCATAAAAAATAACATCTCACTCACAAAGACACCGAAAGCGGGGGACCACAATTCTTTGAATTTGCTTGTTAAGCTTCGTTTGGAGACTTTTTTCATTAAATAATAAATAAAAGAGTTATCCTTCCTAGCTGAGGATCTATATACCTTAAGAACCCTCTCTACACTGCACACTTAAAAGTTCTGATTCTTAGGTATTTTTCTGCAGTTAGAGTGATCTTCCCTTAGATCTAAGTTCTAAAAAAAATCAAATTTACAATATATTACCAAATTTTTTTGAATTTTAGGAATAACAAGTAACAGCTTTTTTAAAAGACTGCCTGACTAATGCCATCAATATCTATAGAACCTATAAGCATGATAAGTTATATAAACGTTTACATTGAGGGAGGGGGGGGGGGGTAAATTATTTCACAAGATTTAAATAATTATGAAGATGTTGCACAAAACATCATGCATTCATTTTAAGTTGTATGATACTCATCAGAGCAATGGAAAAAGAACACATTCTATATAAAACGTATATATTGTTTGTATCTCAAATAAAAAATGAAATCGTGTACATGTCCAGCTGTAGATTCGAACCCGCGACGTAAGATGAACACCTCACTCCGCGAGTTAAAAAATGGTTTAGATGATGATGCAAATAATTGAAAACACTTATGTAATTGATTAATGCTGGAAAGCATGGCTTTATGTAAAGGTAGATTCAACTGCATACAGCATAGGGTTTGAGGAAGACAGCTGATAATATGATAACTACAAGTAATTGGGAATCGTAACGTTTTGACTGACATGAAGGATATGTTTACTAGTTTCTTGGGTATGCTAGAGCATCAAAGATTGTTGGAAACGTGGGATAAATAATTAAAGCCCTATATATGCTTAACTGACCCAACAAACTTGACGGCGTAATATGAATGGCGACAGGTGCGGATTCAGGAAGTTTTTCCTAGGGACGAGGGGTCCACTTCAAAAATGTTTGTACTAGCAAAAATGTAATAAACTTTCTAAATCCTGAAATGTGAGAGGACACTTTTATGTATCTATATTCTGTGAAGAAAACCCCCTGGAGGGAATGGGGGATGATCAAATGTATATTTGACCAGTACATCCTCTTATGAGGTTTTTGTTCGTTTCTTTTTTATTACTTTAAATGATGCAACTTTTAACTCATTTCACAATATCACCGATATGTTTCTTTCCAAAGCTCGACCAGGATTCCGACAAAATTGAACAGACTTTATATCTTTATATAATTCACGCAGTTTTCATTTCCATTCAATAGAATAGTCCCGGAAAAGGGCGCAAAAAACTTACACGTCACATTTTGGCGCGAAATGATTGTTTCACCCCTTACCTAGAAGACAAATGGACTAATCCAGTAGTACAGAAACGCAGAATAAAGGTCAAACAGACACATGTCTGTATAAGAACTCGGATGAAATAAATAGCTGATAGCAAAAAGCTAAAGGAAATACCGTATAACTGGTAATTTTTACTGCTGTAAATTTTTACGAATTTTGGTCAAAAAAGGGTGATTTAAATTTTTACGAATTGAACATGTCCGTAAAAATTAAAATCATCAATGTAAAATTCAAGATCACTGATTGTTAGCACTTTGAATGCGTTTACCTACAAATAATGTTTCCAAAAACCCGATGTAAGAGAGAGAGAGATACTTATTAAATTATGACAATATAAACAATGCAACAAATTACATAATGTATATTTTTTTTAACCTTTTACCTTTATATACACAAATCATGTGCCCTTCATTTATTTATGTTTTATAAAACACATAGCTAGGCACACCACGTGCTCGTCTGGTATTTACCGAAAACAAAGAGACACAACTCAAACTATCATAATTGAAGTGAAAGTATGTACATGTACAGTGTATCAAGTAGTCGAAGTTTTATTCAAAGCACATGAAACAGAAGTAGTGCCTTAGTAGTGCCTGACGCCGTGACGTCAGGCAATTAAACATTTTCAAAACAAATTTTCAAAATGTCATAGAGACATGGGACCAAAGACATAAGATTTATTGACCTTTGACCTTAAAATTCATGCAAAGTTCAAGGTCATTACAAAGATGAGAAATAAAGCTCTTTTTACATCTCTTTTGTCTTTCAACATTTACTTAATGTCTTTGTATAATTAATATGTACTTTTAAAACTATTTCAGATATTTCATTCTTGTCTCCTAAGACAAACACTTTTGAAAGTTATTGCCCCTTGTGCGAAAAACCATGTTATCGCTACTCCTCCGAAACTGTAAACTGTAGAGACATCAAACCTCACTTATGTCTTAAGGGTCTTAAGACATACGAGGGCTGTTCGAAAATTATTGAGACACTGTGTATATTTTTCTTTCTAATGAACGTCTTTTGGTGAAAATTTGCATAAACGTTTGCCATACACTAAGAATTGATATAAGCAAAAAATATTTTACAAATATTAAATATTTTCTGTACAATGGTATATAAATGCGTCATCAGTAGGGGTATCCGGAGCAGTCTCGAAATCAGATATTGAAAATATGTAACACCAACGTTGTAACTCTTCGTGGACCCATAATAAGAGCAAAAAAATTCTGTTTATGTTATAATTTTTCAGCTGTCATTCAAATTCATGTTGTGCAAATTTGTTAGAATTTTGATCAGGAATATGAAGATCATAAGAGACATTCTCTGTAAAAACCAAAGATTCCAAGGAGGCCGTTAAAACGAATGTCTCCGAAATGCGTAATTTTTTTGTATTTAGAGCGTACCCGGGTGTCTAACTGAGAAAACCACCTTAGTTCATGTTTCGGGATTTCCGTTGCCATGGCAACCGTAACTAACGGAAATATGGTCATTTTGACAGGTTCTATTTCATGAAATATGGCATTTTTAACCCCCACATTTTTTTTTAAACGCGAAAAATATGAACACTTTCAATAATATAATTTATTTTAAGCATTCTTATATAATTCAAATAATTAGGATTTAAATCTCTAGTCTTAAGTGTTTAAAGCTGACAGGAGGCTAAAAATATCAAATTTGGTGCTTTTTTCAAAATGCAGAAAAACCTATTTTACTCCCTATTTCAATTATATTTATCTTTTAATTCCAAGATAGGTTTTTTAAACTTCTTGTTTATTCCAAATATCTATACTATAGTCTTTCATTTCATATAGAGATTCCCAACATGTGTTTTTCAGATAACTCGGGGAATATCAAAATGAAAATGTCCCATAATCCCGAATTTCCTCAAATACGGATTGGAAAACTGTGTTATACATTGTATATGGTATATTTTGTAGAGTTTGTTTTTCTCTTTTGAGGACATTGTTTATGTAAAACAACCTTAAGAGAGGATTAAATGAGAAAAAATGAATTAAAATATATCATTTTAGGGGCGGATAGCAACACAGAAGTGGTTACCAGGGCAACCATTCAAGGGAATTTTTTTTTTTCATTTCATGTTTTTATCGGTTCAAAATCACGTTTGTGGCTGAATTTTAACAATACTGAAGTGTATATTAATCATGCTACTTATCCATTTTTTAAATGAAATGTAGGTATAGTGAAGATATAAAAGTAAAACACAGATATTTCAATTAAACCCCCCCCCCCTTTTTTTATGAGGAAAAGGCTGGGGATTAATGACACCTGTTCAATGACTCAAATTTTATCTTCTTCAGCTATTAAACGTATTTGTTACAAATTAAGCTTAAAAAAGAGTCGATGAAAAGTTCATTTATTGATTCTATCAAAACGTAAGGCTAAGGTCAAGAGTTCAAAGTTAACTGAAGAATATATAGTATGATTGCTTCTCCACATTTTCAGGAATTGACTGGAGATGACCTTAAGTCAGGATTTCTGATTACAGAAACAGAATGCTATGAAGTACAACATGTTTAATCCAAAATGAGTTAAATGGACTAAATAAACAATTGATAGCTGAAAATAAATCTGAAAATTAAATGATTATTATTATTTTTTCAAAGAAAATATAAAAGATTATGGTGTGCAGAGGAAGTTCGGGCTAATTAATTTTTTTTTATATAACTTTTTAAATTTGTATCGATACTTTTATTTCTTGCAATATGTCACTCAAAAAGTAAATTTTCTATGTGTTTTATAACACCTTGTCGCAATGATTGTGTATATTAAAGCTCAAACATTATTTCATACACTTGTAATTGATTGACACACAATGAAGAATTTCAAAAATATGTATGTATACATGAACACAAAGTGAAACCATTCACAACAACATATCTAAATAATTTGATTATTGAGCTCATAAAATTATAATGCCAGCAGAATAAGGACAACAAAAGTAAAATGAGGCCATAAGTAATAAGAGTTCTTATCATTCAGATTTTCAACTTGATTACAGGCCTGTAAGAGGTAATTTCAGTTGGAGGGGGGGGCACAACCATACATTCTCAGTGAAAACTACCAAAAATTTCTAGAAAGCAAAATAAAATAAGGACAAAAGGTCATTAGACGTATTTACTGAGGGGGCACAACCATATAGTAGCTATGTTTTTATAGTATTCTATATACTGTCAAAATATTGGGGGGGGGGGGCAAATGTTCGTCATATTGTGAAAAATAATGTTACTATATATTTTC
>PRKT01000024.1:2284546-2400448 GCA_003671525.1 Saccostrea glomerata
TTTTTGCTTGTCAACTTTTTCAAGCAAGTAAAAAAATTCTCTGGCTGCCCCCCCCTTTCAAAAACGATGCTACGTGCCTGTAAAACATACAGTGTACCTAAGTGGCCTCTACCGACCGCCTTATTCTTTTTTAGATTGACAAATCTAAGCATGCTTCTAGTTACGGTGTTAAGTTAAAGACTGTACTTCAGTTCTACATAAGCATGCATGACTTTGGCTTAAGTACTCTGTATGTTACAACCCCCAGGTGAGACAATAACATCGTCACGTGTTGAAAATGAAAATTGCATTCTATATAAGGTAGTGTCCCCGACCTATTAATGTACTCTATTTCTACATAAATGTACTGGTTCACCAAATTATTAGGCAAGCCACTCGATTGATCACATCATGAAATCAAAAAATTAAAAAAGATATTCCTTGAATAAAAGACGATAAAACATTGGATTTTAAAAACATTTAATATTTTCCTTTGCCTGAATGTTTTACGTAAAATTTATGATGTTGTTGTTTCAATTCAGGATTACGTACAATCCATCCTTTAAACTTTTATCCTAACAGATCGTGGCCACAATTATTATAACTTTAGTCGAAAAAAGACGATGTAAAGCAGATGTTTGCCATGGTAGACCAGGACTTCCACTGTAAGTAAATTATGGTTAGAGTGATAGAAGCGAACTATTTTGATAATATACATGTATCCTTATTTCAGATGTAGGTTGATATAAAACATCATTTATCAATAGTTATAAAATGATTTATATATTTTTGTTTATATCGAACTTAAGCAGATATTAAAATTCTAGCTTTATTGACAAAAGTGTTGATTGATTTTAAATATAAAATTATACATATTTTTTTATTCAGGCCAATAAATTTCCTTGATGGTACCATAAATTCGATCGCCAATGCTGCAGCTTTTGGATGCATGCTGCAACACCTATTTATTTTTATTTCCGTTGGATCCATCTACTTCACAGCTACAAAATGGTTGATTGGTATGTACAGTCGTTTGGCCAGTTATGAATTTTGACCAGTTCCGAATAATTATTAATGTAAAGGTGTAAAAATAAATTATTACCTTTTGTAGGAGGGCGTATTTATGAGTGTTTGAATTAAGTGAAGCTTTGATTTTTTTTTTGCCGTCATTTTCGTTAGCGTATTTGAAACGTAGATATAATTTTTATTTATTTATTTATTTATTCATTTATTTATTTATACAAAAGTTTGTTTACAAATGATAGTGAACACGCACATTATATAGGTATTACACTGACCACATTAGTTTCAGTTTTCCGGCCCAGTAGTTCCTGAGAAGAAGATTTTTAATATAATTCTATGTAAAACTTTGATTCCCTATTGTGGCCCCGCCCTACCCACAGGGGTCATGATCTGAACAATTTAGAATCTACACTTCCCCAGGATGCTTTCACGAAAGTTTCAGCTTTCTGGCCCAGTAGTTCTTAAGAAGATGATTCTTAAAGTTTTTCCTATATTATCGATGTGAAACTTTGATTCTTTAATGTGGCCCCGCCCAACACCCGGGTTTCATGATTTGAACAATTCAGAATCTACACTACCCTAGAATGCTTCCAAATAAGTTTCATTTTTTCTTGCCCAGTAGTTTCTCGTCTCAGAGGAGCTTAAAAAGTATAAAAATTAAGAAAAAATCACATGTAGTACCGATGAGAAAATGTTGGCAGAAGTAGCATACATGACAGTGTCAAATAAAACAATTGGTTGCTGCTATGTTAGCATGTACTGCTTCAAATATTTTAGTAAAAATGCCTAGTTCTTGATTTTGAATCCTTTTTTTCGCGTGGGATTAATTTCCGCTATTTACGCGAACACAATTTTTCCGCGGAAATTTGTCACAGCGCACTGAAGATTCATTAAGGACATATACATATAACGACAATCTAAGATATCCGCGTAATTTCATACCCGCTGATTAAATAGAAATTCTGTTTCCGCGGAATTATGACCCCGTGCAAATAAGTAGATTACAGTTTACAAAAATAAATGAAGTTCATGAATTTGATCACAATCAATTATATTATGGATTGTTTGGAAAAGTATATTTCTTGGAGAGGTTTATTTTGGACAAGCAAAGAGATAATGATGAGCATCTTCAACAGAGTCAATACAGTGTTCACACATTGGTGTTTCTGATAATAATTGGTTTTATATTAAGTCTGTCATTAATAAATTACTTACATTCTTTCGTAACTGACAATGAATTATATTGTACTTTCTTATTCCAAAATGAAAATTTTCTTAACATTTTTTTTACAAAAATAAGAATTTATAAGACCTTTGATTGTAGATATTTCAGGATAATTTCTGACATAATCAGTCAAGTTTTTCCCCAATTTAACTGTTGATGGAAGGAAACTTGCTATATATGATGTACGTAGAAGGCACTTTGAATTCTTCAACATTAGTTCTAAGATTATAGGGGTGGTTTGCAGGACGAAAGTTTCAACCAAATCATATTAATATTGAGATGAATAGCCATTTATGATTTTATAAAAAGTAGCAATTTATGAATATTTCTCCTTGTTTGTAAAAGATCCCACCCCAAATCGTCATACAATTTTGATCTAGAGGAATTTGATCTTAAACCAGTAACGATTTTACCTGTTTCTACTTGAATATCTTCTAAACGTATAGCATCTTGTTCAGAGCAATTGTCCCACACAACGTCAGAGTATTTCAAAACAGGTCTAATAAATACAAACTATATCTTTTAGACAAATATCACCTTTACTTTATACTTAAGCATTCCAAGTATATTTTGTCTTTCGTAGCTTTTTTATGAATTGATTGTATATGCAATTTTCAGGTAGCATCACTTTGAAAATGTAATCCGAGGTGGGTATGAGATGTATTCTGAATAATGTACACTAGTAATATACGAATAATTATACGAAATACTTTTATAATACGACAAATCTGAATCATCTGCGTCAAAAACCTTTGTAGAGACGGCAATTTTTCGCATAAAACAACTCCAGGTATCAAGATAAAGTTTGATATGTAAACGTGACTTATTATACTCCCGATAGCAGGGGGATATATAATGATTGGGTGTTCGTCTATCTGTACGTCCGTCTGTCTGCACCTCAGTCCGTCTGTTACACTTTGGGCTACCCATCTCTTATCCGCAACTCCTCATAGGCCTATAGGGCCTCCCACAGAATGAAATTTAATGATGCTTTTACAGGATCTTTGTTAAACAGTGCCTTGGTGACCTTTTATTTTACGTTTTAATCTAACACGAAATTTGGATTTCCTTGGCAAAATATGGACACTGCCATTCTTTCTAATATTGAAGGGTAAACCCATCTCTTATTCGCACTCCTCCTATACTGCTGAAAAAATTGATGATACTTTCACAGATTCTTAATTACATAATGCCACTGCACACTTCTTATTTAATTTTTGATCTGACACTTATTTCTGGTCTCTCTCTTTGGGTACCTACAATTTTGACCTTTTGGACTTGCCATGGGAATTTAATTACTGTTGAAAGAATAACTTTGGCCTTAACTTTTGAAATCTTTATGCCGTGGCTTTCATGTTTCACAGATGTATTTCTAGTGACAGAACCTTTGCTTAAAATACACTTTTTTTACTTACTGGCCTTTACATTAGAATTTGTCCTACTTTTTTGTATATAAAGTTTCAAATTATCGAAGCAGACTAGGTAAGATGAAATAGATAACATGATATTCTTAACCATTTCATAGTAATAAGATTTACTGCTTAGCCTATTTCAAGACTTGATGTTCACATTACATGATTATTTGTTAAGAAACAACTTGAAATAAAAGTGAAATGCAAATACATATATTACAAAATATTAATTGTATTAACACATACGTCTAGTTAAAATCACCAAACATGTTTTTGCTGTTTTTAAGCACCTACAATTTTCCTTGCTTGCTTTTTGATGTCCATGGTCTATTACCCTATATTTGCTTGCTTAAATTCATCTTCACGCCTGGCAGGCTCTATCATTGGATTTCTGTATACCTTATTTTTGTGAGTATTATACATTATAAATGTCAATATCTTTCATTGTAATTGTTTCCTTATTTGGCGATTCAATTAAACCTTAATTTTACCTGTATGGTTATATACTAGTAGTAGGCGTTTATTTCAACAGGTTTTTAGTCATTTTTGGTGAAAATTACCTCTGTAATAAAAGAAAATGGGTAAGATTATATATAAATCATGATATTCTTTAATCAAATATGCTGATTAGAGATTTCAAGAGATGTGACTAATACATAATTGCCATATATTTACATTATAGGTATGGGCTATCTACGCCATTGTTTTTATTTCTAAAATATATCTACTGATGTTTTTCATTTACCGAATTGTAACTGCACTTTGCAAGAAATCTACCAATGTAAGTAAAGCACTATTCTAATAACACGTATATAACTTTGCTGGAAATCTCCAATTAAGTTGAACAGTGGAAGTAAAAACGGAACTTTTCTTTGAATTTTATGTTTATATTATAGATAAAGGAGCCTCTAGTGAAGATTGATCAACTGATGCATGTCAAAAATTTACTTCAGAAACCCAAGAACAGTGCCGAAGAAATAAAGATAAAGTACACGTGCAGTTTATTTCTATATGTTATGATGTTTGTATTATTGAATTTCCAATAATTTCAACATACTGCATTTTTAATATAGAATAGAAAAGTGTTATATATTGAAAATATATACATGTTCATTGCCGGTTTTGATGAGCAGTTGACGAACTACTATTTCAAACAAAGGATTTGAGACATTTGAACTTCCATCTGCTTTCCATTATTTATTTATTAGAACATTGTTTATTTAACTTTATATAATCATATCACACACACACAACTGAATATGAATTTTGAATAATTGTTCGCGAAAAGAAAATATTATTATTTTAAAGTTTTTATTATTTCAAAGTATTATTTTTAGAGAGAGGATAATAAAGCATGCAGATGCTGTCGTGGCTGAAGCTAAGCTTTGCTGTCTTCATAAAAGTTTATACAGATGTACCACAAGGACTCTTGCCATCAACACCATAGTTCTGCTTTTTTTCTATTATGTAATCTTTTGATTATGATATATTCAGTCTGAAATAAATCTATAGATGAATTGAAATAACTCATTTCAAATTATTAGGTTTGCTCATAAAACAGGTTATTATTTTACAGGCATTTGTCTTTAACATGTATGCAGTCTATGGTATTGGACAAATATATGACTATCTTGCTTCAAACAAATACCTACTTTTGATTGGGCTAAAAATTCCAGAGTCAGCACTTCGCTATATACAGACTGCAATTCAAGTCATCAGAGGCATGTAATCACAAATGTTGTAGCATATAACATATATAAGAATTCTAATTAGGTTGAAAATTTTGAAAATTATAATTAGATTTAACCTCTCTTAATCGATCGATCGACATAAGCAAAATGCATACCCATGCTATGATATCGGTGATAACTGCTAACAATATATTTTTACATTTCAGTCTCATTCATTATCGCCAATATCCTATCAGCTATTTATCTCATCGTCAATATGGTCCTCATCTATCTCTCTCAAAGACAACATATCAGTCAGATATGGAGAGGAGACAGATCTTTTATTCCAAGAAATTGCACTCAAACACATACTGACATGCTGGTTTGTACATCTGATTTGTGCATTTTATATGTTTATTTAAAAAAATGTTTGAATAAATGTCTCACATTAATGCATTTCTGTTTCCCCAAAAACAGTTAATGAATACAAATTTTACTCCATTCCTTTTCGCTTAAAATTTGGATTGCGATAAATCTCAATCTAAATGTCTAACATGTTTTTATTTTTATTTTTTTTTACATTTAATTTCTTCCAGGTGAAAAATTTGATGTACGCTGGAAACCAAGTTTCTCATCTTCTTGGAGGTTTATCTTTTATAATAGTCAGAACATTTATCTTATTCGGAAAAATTAAGGTGTCCAGTTTACTTGTTGAATAAGATATCAAATTAGTGTTGTAATATTGATGTTTAATTTTTGGCAGACTTTGATATGTATAAACCTAATGGAAATAATGGTGCTTTCTTTTTTACCAAATATTCTGATAATTAAACAATGCAACATATGCCAAAATTCTGGAGGCACTATTTAATTTACTAAAAGCAGTCACAGAAAATATAATTTTTCAAATAAGTTAGTCTAATAAAAGTCTAGTAATAACGTATTTTTCTATTCCGATCTAGGTTATTTAATTTCACAGATAGTTGTGTTCCTTTTCTGTGTTGTCGTGGCGTATTTTGTTGTTTTACCTCTCATGAAGGAGGTTCCTATAATTTTCCTATCACCATTGGAGGCTATATTGTAAGTATATGGTCACGTATTTCTGTTTGCAGTAATTTATTAACATTCACTTTTAATTGCACGATATAGTCGTCATAAATCTGATTTTAATACTGTTATAAAACTCGTATTTACTTTTAGACCTGGAGTGGTATTCATGTTTATTTTCCGAGTTGTACTTCGAATCATTTGTCGTAAAGCTTTCTTACAAAACCATTACATAAGTTCTGACAACGATGAACACTTAGAGACGGTACTGGCTTTAGATAATAGGTAGGTATAGTCAAATTAATTCAGTTTATTTTCTTCTAAACCTATCAAATGATCATTTTGTTAAAACACATTCTGATTGCACATACAAGCACTCTGAAGTTGACATAAAAAATGCTTGAGTTTCTGATTGACTATATCTGTGTGGTTTTTATATACCAGGTATTCCAACAATTTATTGGAATTCCCATGGTACCAATTGCCATCTGTTATAAGCAGACCTAGTTTTGTATTCTTATGAAGCAGAATTTATGCAAAATCTTATGCGTGAAAAGAAAACACTTGCTGTGACCTTCAACTCGACATCTAGATATATCGACGACGTAGTATTGTCAATTAACTATTGTAATTTCTATTCCTACGTCGAAACAATATATCCTAGTGAGCTTGAGATATAAGATATACCACAGAGTCTGACAAATATCTTTCATACTTGGATATTTTACTTGAAAAAAGACGTTATTGGTAATCTAACAACCAAGCTATATGATCAGGTGAAAATTTAACTTTTCTATCTCAGCTTCCCTTACTTATGAAGCAATAAACCTTCATCACCAGCATACGGAGTGTATATATCTCAGTTGATTCGATACGCAAGAGCATACTCTACGTATGAACAATATCTAAAACGAGGTTTATTATTGACAAGCAAGGTTATGAAACAAGAATATCTGCAGTCTGGTTTAAAGTCATCACTTCGTAAGTTCTTTGGTCGATACAATGACCTTATCATCAAATATAATTTATCATTGAGTCAAATGCTGACTAAAGTTTTTCATACTAATTATTTGTCCATTATTTATACATTGAATTGACGACGAATTTTTCTGTTATTTCCTGAACATGACGAGGAGCTCACGGCAGTTGTGACCGGTCAGCAGGGGGTTCTCTCTCCTCTATGGCACCTGATCCCACCTCTGATGTTTCGGAGCTCCGTGTTTGCTCTGCACCAATTTTGTATTGTTTTATGGACTTTGATATTGAATACTATTCATTATCTCCATATCCTTCTTTTGCATGAAAATCTTCGACATGTTGCACTTTCTTCACAAATCTAAGGTGATTTTGACTCTTTTGCAGGCGAGTGTACCAGAATCTGTCCTATTTCCTGTTTTTCTACTATATGCTGATTGGTTTATTCAGATGTGTGTACCGGGTTATAGTGTCCATGTGTTTAGGGATATTTTACATAGCGCGTATGGATAGATCCTTGTTATTTCCTGGATATGAACATCGTGATATCGGTGAGTGAATCAATATATTATATTATTATATAGCTAAAAAATAGTCTCTTATAAAATATTACCAACAATCTAGAGAATTTTAGCGTTCAATATCTTGACGTTTTATTGAACGCTGACTTTGTACACTGTATCACATATACGAGTATGCCCGAAACATTCCGAATACGAGTGTTCAATATCGAACGCCCCGTTGTGAACAAAAAAAGTCGTCTGGTCAAATTTTCATTGCTAAATTAACGGAATGAAGTGGCATCTAGGTAAGATGTGTTTATTTTTCAAACAAAATGAAATTGTTTATTAAAAATTTAGTACGTATCAGACCCAATAAAACCGAAATAAGCAAATCATATCGCTCGATAGGGTCATCGGAATGATGCGATATTGAACGCTTATGCCTAGGTCACATTTAAGCCGATGGTCCGGCGACAAAAATTTTTCTGGTCTTGTCGGCTAAAATAATGATCGGTCGACACGAGTATCGGGCGACACGGAGCTGTCACATTAATTCCTAGGAACATCGATGACTTGGATAAATTACACAACAAATTTTTTTTCTTTAGAAATCAGCAATATTTTTCTTACATCTATATTCGAATAGGTGATGTGAGTAATGTAATCGAGAATTTTGTAAGATTGTAGCACAATGTTGAAAATGTGTGCAAAATTTTGTATAGAATTACATAAAAAACGAGAAATGGCGCATATATAAGCAGCAAAGAATAATTAGGATTTCTTAATGTTATTTCCATTCAAAAAATATGTATTAATCCATGCATCGACATCTTGTTTGTGTTGTGAATCTTTTATAGGTTAAATATTCACAAGTCGGCCAATCGTCGCCCGATCATCGAGCTTTGAGCTACAGTTTGATTTTAACCGTCGGCCGAAATTTTGGAGACCCTTGTTGTCAAACGAAGGACGACCGACTTAATAAAATGACCGCCGATGGTCGGACGATGATCGAAGGTTGGTCGAGGGATAACTTCAATTGGTGAAATCGGCCATCGACACAGAAAAAATTATAACTTTGACCGATGGACACAAAAATGGTCGGCCGACAAAAAAAGAGGTCAAAATCGGCCAAGACAACGGCCGATGAACTGCCGACTGTCACCCGAAGAATCCCAGTTTTGCTTCAAAACCCGTCGGCCGTTGGTCGTTTTTGGAAATGTGATTGGGGTTTTAAACCCCAGTCACATTTCCAAAAACGACCAAAGGCCGACGGGTTTTGGAGCAAAAATGGGCTTCTTCGGGTGACAGTCGGCAGTTCATCGGCCGTTGTCTTGCCCGATTTTGACCTCTTTTTTTGTCGGCCGACCATTTTTGTGTCCATCGGTCCAAGTTATAATTTTTTCTGCGTCGGTGGCCGATTCTTCAATTCAAGTTATCCGTCGACCAGCCTTCGATCATCGTCCGACCGTCGGGAGTTAGTTTATAAAGACGGTCGTCCGTCGTTCGACAATAACGGTGTTCATTATTTCGGCCGACGTTTAAAATCAAACTGTAGCTCAGAGCTCGATGATCGGGCGACGATTGGCCGACTTGTGAATATTTAACCCATTATGATACATAACACAAACAAAATTTTGATGCATGGATTGATATATATTTTTTGAACGGAAACAACTTAAATAATTATTCCATAAGATTTAAAGAAATCTTAGATATTCTTTGCTGCTTTTATGCAATTCCATACAAAATTGTTCACACATTTTCAACATTGAGTCACAAATTCATAGTATTCTGCCACTTTGCCTTGCAAACATTACTTGCGTCACCTATCTGAATATAGATCAATGAAAAATATTGCTGATTTTCTAAAGAAAAAAATCGTTTGTGTTATTTACCCAAGTCATCGGTGTCCCTAGGAAATAATGTGACTGTTCCGTGTCGCCCGATACTGTGTCGGCCGATCATGTTCTTTCAGCCGACATGACCAGAAAAATTTGGTCGCCCGACCATCGTATTAAATGTGACCTAGGCATTACAGGACAGACGTTAATTTGAAAACCGATATTTTTTTTAAAAAGTTGCCTTTTTAAGTTGGATTGATTATTATAAATTATGTGAAAATGTTTAAGATATATGATAAAGAAATTATTGAATTTATATCGCAAGCTCGTGTATTTGAACAGCCAACTTGTGCCAATATTCACCGATATAAATTCAATGACCCTATAATGCGTGACGTACAAAATTAAACAACTTTCATTTACTTGATGCTAACCTTTCGTCTTATAATAAGGTCTTTTAAGATTTCAAAATTTAATATGTTGACCAATATATTTTTACTTGCTGTAATATATTCTCAGCTATCTTAAAATAATTGAAAGTACATTAATCTCTAAATGAATTAATTTTAATTTAGTTTTCATAACCATTTTATTATAAGCATGTTTCTTCTGTTCAAGGTTATATGACGTATCTTGGCTCTCTGGAGGTGGAACTTCACCACTGTCACCCAGTGGTTGTTGTCTTTTGTGACCAGTTGATCAAAACTGTGAAAAATATCTCTACTAAATCCACGCAGAGCCTTAACTCCCCGGATGATCCTGTTTATGAAAACAGGATATGTGGGCTCTCCAGTGTTTACACTTGTAAAGTAAGAAATAAGTGGCAAAAGATGAAAACCCTGATCTCTAACCAGTCTCTTTGCAAAACTTCGAAAACAAACATTTCTTTTGAGCATCCTCTTACTGCCAGGAAAACCTTGGTAGGATCCACAAATCAATCATCTAACCTCTAGGTAAAGGTATAATGAGAGTTAACCAAAAATTCTGGGTAATTATGTAGTTTTGTAGGATAAATATTAGATCTACATATAAAAGCTTTTAATTCGAAGTCTTGAGACTAAACTTTGGATATGAAATTAAAACCTCTGGATGTTATAACTAGTTTTTCTTAATTAATTAATATTATTAGGAATAGTGTACCTCTGTTAGAAAAAAAATCTACATGTATTTCAAATAAACCTCAGAGAAATTATGAAATACAAAAAAGAAAGCAAGTTTGCACTTGTTCTTACTGAAAATATCCTAACATTTATTTAGCACAAAGAAAGATGATATGAAATTTAATATATCCAACTTTGAGATAATATTCAAAATGCACTTATCCCGTTACAATTGTGGATATGAATATCAAAAGTTCTTTGTTGTTGTTTTATAAGAATAAAGGTAGGTCACTCTTCAACTTTTTAGAAAAGTTCACACAGAACCTCTTACTTCAAAACTATTTATTAAAATTCAATTTTTATAACATATTTAATTTCAACAATGTTAATGTTTAACCATTCGACGAAAAACTGCTCAAAAAACTACAAAGAATCAAGATTTATAAGTGACTATTTTTTGTGATGGAAGGATATTTAGAAGATAATTCTGCAAATCTGCAAAGTTATCAAATGTAATATCTTGGAACTTTAGCCTCACATACTCACATACTCGCATTAATTTGCAAGATTTTTTCAATGATAAATATTATTCAAAATATTTAACACGTGATTTAAGATAATATTTTTTGCCATGGTTACATCTGATAAAATATAATTTAGGTTTAAGTAATTAACCACATAGTTAAAATTTAAGTGCAAAAAGGTCAACTTCATTGTACCGTAGATCAGTAAGATGAACACTGACCACCTATTTTCTCTGCGATTTTGAATCACTCTATATGACTACTTATCCATAATATACTTCTCAATAAATCCTTGATTTAACAAATTTCACGAGTGACATACCTTAAGAAAACGCATTTTTTGCTTTTGTATTCGTTTTCTCCCAACGTGATGTAAACATTTGAATGACTTTTCAGTCTATTATGCACATCTACAAGTATCATTTTAAACAAAATGAGTTGGTGTTTTGTTTTCTTGAAATTTGGCATTTTAGTTTATCGTTCACAGACAGAGAATCGTTTTATGCAATGCTTATTCTAATTTAGTCGATGGAAAATTGCCATTTGTTAATTAAAAGTAATGTTATTAATATTCCTCTGTAAGGACCAGATAGGGTAACAGCTGAATCTGGCCCCTTATTTGATGTAAAAATCAGAACACTGGTAAAATTGTAATAGTTTGTAGTTAAGAAGTTAAAATGATGCTTACTTTAAAACAAGCACTAATTTTGATTCAAAGTTTACATGGAAACCACTAGAGGGTGCAGAAATAGGGCATTTTGCAGATTTTCCTCAATTCTGGTAAAATTTCATCATATTATTGATACATTTCTCTTCGGAAAACATAGAGCACAAGTTTGCCTATCTGAGATTTTTACACATAAACTGCATCTGATATTAGTGTATAAAATATATAAATTTGGTAGATAGGCAACGTGTGCTCTATGTTTTCCGAAAGAAATTGTGCTGTAAAATTGATGAAAATGTGCATAAAAATGAGAAGTGTTGAAAATTGACCCTATTTCTTGACCTCACTGTGACCCCTGTATATTATAAATCTTAAAACCAATACTCATTTTGTGGCAGGGGTGACAACAGGTTTTTATGGATAAACTGTTGGATCATTCAGAAAGACACTCAAAATTGGGGGCCAATTACTGGTCTTACCCTTTCTTGTCCTTTGTTGTTTTTGCATTTAGGAAAATGTCGCATATATAGGATTATAACTTGTGTGATTTTTTATTTGTAAAAGATCTGCAGCTTAATGACATTACAATCCAAATATTATTTTTTTTCTAAAATTGTATTGATTTTTTTTTTATATTTTCAGAAAAAAAATTGATAAAATTAAATAATTTGTATATTAGTCTAGTAGATATTGTTCTTTGATAATGTTTAAAATATTTCTGATTAATGTGTCAAAATAAGGTAAAATAACCATTGCTTTTTATTTCTAAAGCTTCACTTTTTGTAACTTCTTTGATTCTATGGAACGAGTAAAATCTTGATAATCCAATAAATCAAGCTATAATTAGATTTAAGACAAATAATCAATTGGATCAAAATGAATTGGAATTAGAGCAAGCACGGATCTCTAAAAGCTTCAGAGTCGGAATCAGGTGTCATGGAGGAGTAAACATTCTTTGTCAACTGATCACATCCGCTCTGTGCTTTTTACTATTAATTATTATGCAAATGAAAAAAAATCCCTAGACCATTCAGTGTAAAAATACAGTTTGTATAAGAACGTTAATCTTCATTTGACTTAATGATGGGTTGAATTTGCTGACAAATGTCATTGCTTCTTTCGACCATAAAATTAGCGAAATATTGAATTGGAACTTAATCTTTGATATATTTGTTTTATCAATTTATTGTCAAAAGCTTGACCCATTCGAAAATACTGTTCTTATGCTCTTGCGTAATGAAACAACTGGTATATATAAACTCCTTATGTAGGGAATAATATCATACTCGTTGCTACATCATTAAACTAAATCAATGGGATTATCATAAGACTTTGTTTTTAAGTAACTATAACCATCTTTTCTAGTATAGCATTTAAGAGGAAGATACTGTAGTTGTGTCAAGATCAAAGGGATGTGTCTAATCAAAGTAGAAGTTAATTCACAGTTTTGAAATGTATTGTAAAAGAGTCCTCTATGCTGTCAAAAAGTCTTGACATTGATTAACAAGTCCATTCCGAAGTAACTACTAATATAGGGGTGGTGTAAGGAAATGTTTGAAGGCTTTCCTTTTATGGTCATATTTTGGAGGCCACATATTTTGCCAATTTATATATGTTATGTAATAGTCACATACTGGGAGGCCAATTTGTTATCGCATAACTGTTTAATAATTTTTCTCAGGAATTGTGTTTTAATGTTACATTGTCTCTCAGTCTTTTTTATTCAGTTTTACCAATTATATTATATATTGTTATTTCATAATAAATGACAGTTTATGGAACAAATATGTCTTGTGTTATTTGACAAAAAAACAAACTCAATGATGTCAGAGGGTGTTTATTTAAAGGATTGAAAGCTGTACTTAAACTAATATAAGACCTACTTTGACCAAACATGCATGGACGAAGTATTTATGGATATACACTGCCAGATTTACTATATAAGAGATTCTGGGACTGTGGGGTTTTTTTCTGATTGATTGCCTCGGTAAAAGTTTTAATTGATTTTAACCAGGTAAGTATAAACCTTTTGAAGACCAAACCTGCGTGTACATGTATAATGCGTCGGAATTTCATAAATATTATGGATTCTGTTGAAAATTACGCCAGACGATGGGCCAGATATGAAAAAGAAGACGTTGTCACCTTGTCAGAATGGATTAAATGGATTAGATCCATGTTAAAGTCGTGCATTAAAAGATTGTGAGGCAGTATGAAAACCATCTATCCTTCTGTGTGGAACAAACCAGAAGTGAAAAAAGAATTAGATAGATTACATGAACAATACGTACTGGTCCCAGCCGACAAAGCAGGTAACAACATTGTCTTCGTTTGGAAGGCTCATTATATAAATTGTATGTTAGAAGAACTTGGATTTAACTACAAGACAGTGGTAATCCTACTTATACTCATACACATGTACTTCCTTTTTTAAGGAAGAAATTCTTCAAAATCAAATATCAGTTCTAAATATTTTTAATATTCCACAGAGCCAAAAAGAAATTTTAACTACCCTATATATATTGGATTCCGAAATTTCATAAAAATCCTTACAAACAAAGATAAATTGCTGGTTCCAGTAAATGTTCAACCAAGCCTCTTTTATTACTCCTCTCTAAGATATTGACAGTAGTGAAGGAAAAACTTCAGAAGTACTATGCAACAATATATTCAAGAAGTGGTGTGATGTGAATACTTAGTAATTCCAAAGAACGTTTGGACAATTTGAAATCACAAGTTTTACAAAAATCAACAGCTGAAAAACATTCCCCACGATAAATTAAAGTCCAGGCTTTTTTATATCATTGACAGCTCATTTTTCAATAAAAATGGAACTCGTAAATTTACTTACATGGTCATTGGTCATTTGCAAAATTACTTTGTTAAAACACATTCTGATTGCACACAAAAGTGGGGTTGACATCGGGGAGATGCTTGAGTTTCTGATTGACAATATCTACGTGGTTTTTGGAAACCAGGTGTTCCAACAATCTATTGGAATTCCCACGGGTATCAGTTCCACTCCGTTGTTGGCGGACTTATTTTTATATTCGAATGAAGCAGAATTTGTGCAAAATATTATGCGTGAAATGAAGAAAACACCTGATGTGACCTTCAACTCGACATTTAGATACCATATAATGGGTAATTTTAACTGTTGTAAAATTTTACGAATTTCTGTTGAAATAGGGTGATTTTATTTTTTACGCGTTAAATTTTACGAATTGAGCATGTCCGTAAAAATTAAAATCATCAGAGGTAAACTTCCAGATCAATGTTTAAGCGTTTTGAATGCGTTAACATACATATACGTGTTTTAATTTTGTCTGGACAACCCGATGTAAAATAAAAACGAAATTGCTCCCGTGATAACGAATGTCGATTCCTTAAGTGATGTGTTTATTTATTTAAATGCCCTAATTTTTTTCCTTTGTCAATTAATACACATGTCTACGCATCATTATTGTTGTGCACCACGTGCCCGTCTTCACTTTAATGAAAACAAAGAGAGGCAACTCAAGCCATCATGATTAAATTGACAGAATTGCAGGGAACACGGATTATGATGTATTAAAATGTTGAAGTTTTTACTGGAAGCAAATAAAAAGAAGAAAGGGTCAAAGTCTTGAAAAACGGATATAATTTGAAGATTAGTCTGTAATGATTAAGCCATTATCAGAAATTATGCGTCCCGTAAGAGGAACCAGGTAATCGATGGTGTTTGTATAATTTGTGCATTAATCAAGATTTACTTGTTTGATCCTAATCGATAATCAATTAATAAGTTCCCCAAAACACCAACGAGTGTCAGTACTATAATTATATAGTCTCCAGGTACTTTCATAATACGATGTTCAAAATTAAGGTGAGGTCAAATTTCTTGTATGAAATTTTACGCGTTTAAATTTTACGGATTTATAAAACTCGTAAAAAGTAAGTAAAAATTAGCAGCACGTAAAAAATACCCGTTATACGGTATATCGACGACGTAGTATTGTCAATTAACAATGGTGATTTCTATTCCTACGTCGATACAATGTATCCTGGTGAGCTTGAGATAAAAGATGCCACAGAGACTGACACATCTGTTTCATACTTGTATCTTTTGCTTGGGAAGGACATTGGTGGTAATCTAGCAGCCAAGCTGTTTGATAAACGTGATGACCTTTTTCAGTCGTCAACTTCCCTTACTTATGCATCAGTGTACCTTCGTCACTTGCATACGGAGTGTATATATCTCAGTTGATTCGATACGCAAGAACATGCTATGCGTATGAACAATTTCTAAAATGAGGTAAATTATTGAAAAGCAATGGTCGATACACTGACCTTGTCAGCAAATACAATTTATCATTGAGTCAAATGCTGACTACCGTTTTTCATACTAATTGTTAGTCCATTATTTATACACTGAATTGACGACGGATTTTTCCGTTATTTCCTGATCAGGAGCACACGGCGGGTGTGACCGGTCATCAGGGGATGCTTACTCCTCCGTGGCACCTGATCCCACCTCTGATGTTTTGGAAGTCAGTGTTTGCTCTGCTCTTATTTTGTATTGTTTATGGACTTTGAGATTGAATACCTTTACTCAGATGACCAAAAAATCCACTGATAAGAAAACGCAAAAACCACCTATCGCACATTGTACATCTATGATTCTTGTGTTAAATTTCAATTTCAAATAGCTAGGTCAATGACCTAGTTTTCATGCTATTGGCCCCTGAGTATTTCTCAGGAAATACCTCAATTTTTCACACTATGACCAATATATTTATCACACACAAAATATTACAAGCAACTAAACTCTTTATAGCAATGGAACAGCGTTGCTTCTTATAAAGAAATGATTGGAGTTTGGGCCATAAATGTGATAATTATTATAGTCCGAATTTCCTCTGTCATATTTATATTTTTCCCCGTTTTTAATCGAATATTTATAAAATCTGATTAACAAAAACTCTAAATTATTTATAACCTCAGATTACTTTTGTTGTTATTCTCATGGTATAAATATTATATGAGGTCAATGATCAAATTACTGAGATACATGTATGTTGTCTGGAATGGTTCTTATGCATATTTTTTGAATTTCTTTATTTGACAGTATCAAATAAATAATGAGCTTTAACACATATAATATTTGCAAAATGATGTTTAAAATACATATATTTTTTAAACTGATTTTGATTTAAAACTTGCTTATTTTATACATTTAGAATAATTTTTGAATCAACATATTATACTTTATAAAATTTCCTTTCTCTTTTCTGAAACCTGAGTAAACGTCATCATTAAATGCTTGTTTTCGGGTTAAGGACGAGTTTATAGGGCATGTCTCACTTTATATTGAGAACGTCCTATAGACCTAACTTGCATTAATTACTCACCTAAATACCACGGAGCTTGCGTTGATGCTGTATCAGATCTTCTTTTACCAAATGATATGACTTATTATTTCGAAGTCTATCGAATAATGGACATTTCCATAACATTTGTTTAGCTTGTATAAAGTAACACAGATTACCATATGAAATTTTAAAATCTATTTGTAGTAATGAAAACAACAGCTGTCGACAGTCGCTCGGTCCCTCTTGCATCTCAATGAAAATCGATACAAAAAACATAAATATTTACATTGGTTTGTAAGTATTCACGAAGTCTTCACTAAAGAACTACAACTTATTTAATTAACTTAATTTAATGTTAGTGACAATTTGACCATTCATACTTTTCTGAATGAAAAAAAAGAGTTCGTTAGTGTTAAGTATGAAATAAATATTAAGTGAATAAGTGATAATTTCAAAACAAGTATCAAATGTTTTTTTCTTATTCCTAAAGTAAAATTTACAAATTAATGATTAGAGATTGATCTCTTTATTTTGTCAAATAAGGCACATTTTGTAAAATGTACAAATATCTATGAAGGAATATGCAATCGCTCAAATGTTTACAATTTGAAATGAAAATTAATAGAGGTAGTGGGCAGTTCTTTCTGGATATCATGCATTAAAGACTAGTATGACATACATAATGACACGGCATGCTTTTGTTAGAAGCACGGATGGATACTTCCTCAGATTTCTGCAGTCTGGATTTTATTTGAAAAGTCTACTTTCTATTTGCAGATGGCAATATTTAAAATAAAGTCTCTGTGCTGTTCTGACTTGGAACCATTTGCTTTGCTCGTTGTTTTTGTTATCAATCATCAAACAACAATCTGCATTATTTCATCTTCGAGATAAACAAATTCAAAAGTTGATTGTTGGACAAATAAGTATACGTCGATTTGTTTTTAATATTGTATTTGGACTGATGTTGAAGAAGTCGTTATAATTTATTTTCTGGAATAATATAATGCAAATCGTTTACACAAATGATCTGAATAAAAGAATTTATTTAGTTAAAGAAAGTTTTCAATGAAATAACTGCTTAAAATCGTAGCTTGTCATCAAATGTTCTACTAAAATACAGTCATAGTTCAAAATTAGCCGAGTATTAATTGATTAACATTGACATTTTTCCATATGTTTGTTTGTTGTTAGCTCACCTAAACCGAAGGCCCGGGTGAGCTTTTCTGATCAAAATTTGTCCGTTGTCTGTCGTCGTCGTTGTCGTAAACTTTTCACATTTTCACCTTCTTCTCAAGAACCACTAAGCCAATTTCAACCAAACTTGTCACAAAGTATCCTTGGGTAAAGGGGATTCAAATTTGTTCAAATGAACGGCCAAACCCTCTTCCAGGGGGTGATAATTATGAATTAGTAAAAAATTATTGGCATCTTTTAAAAATCTTCTCAAGAACCAATGAGTCAGGTAAAAATGAAACTCATATGGAAGCATCCTCTGGTAGTGTAGATTTAAGTTTGGTGTTTTTTTTTTTTTTTTTGGCATCTTTTAAAAACTTCTTCTCAGAAACCACTGGGCCAAGAAAAAATGAAACTCATATGGAAGCATCCTCTGGTAGTGTAGATTTAAAATTGTTCAAATCATGACCCCCATGGGTAGGGTGGGGCCATGATGGGGGTTCAAATTTTAAGTAATAATTATGGAAAATCTTTCAAAATCATCTTAAAAACCACCGGGCCAGGAATTTTTTTGGCATCTTTTAAAAAACTTCTTCTCAAGGCAAGGAAAAATGAAACTCATGTGAAAGCATCTTCTGGTAGTGTAGATTCAAGTTTGTTCAAATCGTGACCCCCAGGGGTATAATGGAGCTACAATAGGGGATCCAGTTTAACATAGGAATACAAGGGGAAATATTTCAAAAATATCTTCTCAAGAACCACAGGGCCAGGAAAAATGAATCTCTCGTGGAAGCATCCTCTGGTAGTGTAGATTCAAGTTTGTTCAAATCATGACCCTTCTTGGTTGGGTGGGGCTACAGTGGAGTAATAAAGTTTAACATAGGAATACATGGGGAAATCTTTCAAAATAATTTTTTCAAGAACAGCTAAGCCATGATTGGTCATGGTTATATAGAAGCATCCTCTGGTAGTGTACGTCTGTATATTCAAATTTGTTCAAATCATGACCCTCGGGGGTAAGTTGGGGCCACAATAGGGTATCAAAGTTTAACATAGGAATACATTGAAAAAATCTTTTAAAAATCTACTTCTCAAGAACAGCAAAGCTGTTTTGACTGGTCATATTTATATGAAAGCACCCTATTGTAGTGTAGATTCAAGTTTGTTCAAATCATTGCCACTGGGGCAAGGGTGGGACCATGATGGGTGATCAAGGTTTTTAAGAAGGATTACATAGAAAAAAATCCTTATTAATCTCAAGAACATCAAAGCTGTGATTGTTCATATTTATATGGAAGTATCCTCTGGTAGTGTAGATTCAAGTTTGTTCAAATCATGACCCCAGGGGGTAGAGTTGGGCCACAATGGGTGATCAATGTTTTACCTAATAATACTTTGGAAAAATTGTAAATTTTCTTCAGAAGAACAAAGCCATCATTATCAATATAAAGCATCAAAAAGGTAATGTAGATTTAAATGTTCAAATCATGACCAACCAGGAGAAAAGAGGAGCCATAAAAGTGGATCATTGTTTTACAAAGGAATTCATGTAAAGGCTATACCAGTGAAATTTTTCATCTTATAAACAGCAAAGCCATTATGTATCATATTTTACCGGGTACTTAGCCAATTGCTCAGGTAAGCGATGAGGCCCCTGGGCCCCTTGTTTAATTAACGTTACTCTTGAGAATCTTCATATGAGAATCACTCATATGGAGAGAAACTCTGTCCGAGATACAAATTTTGAACTATGCCCGGCACGCGGGCCATTGAGCATACAGTAAGGGATCTTTTTCGTGCCAACATTGCAGTAAAAGGGTCCTTCGTTTATATGGTCTCATCCCAAGGAACCGGTCTTCACGTCCCACAGGATTTTTTTTCCGTAAAAATTTGGGGAAATTAGAAATACATAAGAAGAAAGTAACTAATCAGCATTGTCATACATGTATAATGAATATAAGAGAAATTAAAGCAATGAATAAAAAAACAGTCTTTTAAGTTAGAATCTTGACCGATAAACTAATTCAGCTTTAAATTGACGGTTTGGAAGTAAGAATAGGATTTAGAGTTAGTTAGGATTTTAGACTGTCCTATTAAAAAACCTTATTTTCCGAAAATACTGACATTCTAAAAAAAATCAAGCTTGTAAGCAAGGTGAGTTTGATTTTTTGTTACAGTAATCTTTTTTTCTTTTTAAATTAAACTGTATCTGTTTTAGTATTTTAAAAGACGCATTTTCATTGCTTTCTTTTGTGTTGTAAAAATGATTCAAATTTCTTATGGCTATTATTGCTCTATTTGAAACCCGTTGTTGTATAGAGACGATATACTATTAATTAGCGGAAATATTCAGAATTTGCTTTTTTCTATTCATGTTAGTGGATATGTCCTTGTTTTACAATAAAAAAAACTTCAACACACAGAATTATTTGGCAAGGGTTATTTAATATACAGTATATTTATTGACATTAATGGCATTTTGCACCACCAACGTGCTCATGGATTTAAATGGCTGTCACAAAAGACATTCAACCACCATGACGGAAAACTGTTGAAAATTAAATGATCCTGTGAGGATAGTTAAAAATAAAGTGTGGAAATACGTAAACTATATGCACGTATGTAAACTGAAAGTTGTTCTATGTATAATTTCAGAAAAAAATACAAAGGCATGCATGTTCATGTACTAGATTCCAATTGTTACTTACATTGTGGCAGTTTATATTTTATCCCCTTTTTTTCTTTTTTTCAAATATACTAAAAATGTACGATCGTATATATCAATATAAAGTTAATGTTACAAAATACGAGTTGAGTATTGTTCAGGATGAAAAGGATCTTTTTCCTCTATTATCCCCGTAGTCGAAGATTTGGGGACAAATAATATGAATATCTTAGGGCCACTTTTTTTTAAACTTTACCAACCCTGAATCCTGGTCAGAAATTTTTAATGAATGATGTTTTTATATTTGATCATGGCTTATTTTTTCTTGTTGCTTGGTGTAGGAACTTTCATATCATACATGTTTATTCCTTGTGACTGGACTTGTTTGTTGATACCAACATTTTTTATTTTTGATCTTACATTGTATTATGTTTGACCAATATAATTAAAAATATATTAACCTTAATATATGACCTTGAGCTTTCAAACGGGGGATGCATGTAAATGCTCCCAAAACACAATTTCTTTTGTTTGAAATTATTGTAACATTTACATTTGTGCATAACAGAAATAACTACTTTTAAATAGTTTCAACTTTAATTACAGAATGGAAAATAAAACAGATCAGCCAAACACGACGAACACTCCTAAAGACAACCAGGAGTGTTTGGAAATTACTTTGGCTCTCTACCATGACCTGGGGATGCCTATTTATGCGGTACAGTATACATGTATTTCTCCATTTAAATTGATGCATAAATATTTTTTCGCTCTTAATTACTTCAGATGTAAATACTTAAAAAATCCAAAGAACTTTTGGAACTTTTGGACGATTTGAAATCACACGATTTTAACAAAATCAACAGCTTAAAAATTTATGACTTTTCAACTTTTTTACAACCATTCCCCAAATTAAAGTCCAGGCTTTTGTCTTGGTCATTTGCAAAATTATTTTGGTAAAAATATTCTGATTGTACACACAAGTACTCTGAAGTCGTCATCTAAAAGATGCTTGAGTTTCTGATTGATAATATCTATGTGGTTCTTGGAGACCGGGTCTTCCAACAATCTATTGGAATTCCCATGGGTACCAATTGCGCCCTGTTATTAGCAGACCTATTTTCATATTCATATGAAGCAGAATTTGTGCAAAATTTTATGCGTGAAAAGAAAAAAAACTTGCTTTGGCCTTGAACTCGATATTTAGCTATATCGACGACATATTATCAATTAACAGTTATAATTTCCATTCTTATGTCGATACGATATATCCAGGTGAGCTTGAGATAAAAGATACCACAGAGTCTGGCACATCTGTTTCATATTTGGATATTTTACGTGAAAAAGACGTTATTGGTAATCTAACAATCAAGCTCTATGATAAGCGTGATGACTTTAACTTTTCTATCGTCAACTTCCCTTATGCAGCAATGAGTTTATGTATCTTAGTTGATTTGATACGCAAGAACATGCTCTTCGTATGAACAATTTCTAAAACGAGGTAATTTATTGAATAACAAGTTGATGAAACAAGAATATCAGCAGTCTCGTTTAAAGTCATCATATATTTCGTAGGTTGTATGGTCGATACAAGGACCCTGGCACCAAATACTATTAATCATTGACTCAAATGCTGACTCACGTTTTTCATACTAATTGTTAGTCCATCATTTATACACTGGATTGACGTCGGATTTTTCCGTTATTTTCCGATCATGACAAGGAGCACTGAATTATCCTTTTTAAAACATTGAATCCCATTATTCAGACACTGAGAGGTTAGAATCATCAAATCTTGTTAGGTGCTGCATCTTGGGACCTTAAAACATATTTATGAAAAAGTAGGTCACTGTGACCTACTTTTTGATTTTTGCAGGCATTTGTTTTAAAATTGTTTAAAAGGCATATTTTGATAACCTTCGGACCTACAGTCAAACTCGGTCAGCCGATGCATCTTGGGACTTTGAAAAATGTCGACCAAAACGTAGGTCACGATGACCTAATTTCGACATTTTATGGCTATATTTAGGTATCTTAGGTATATATTTGCTTAGAATGATCAAACTTTGTGAATTGATTCATCTTGGGTTTTTGGAGAGTGACGACCAAAATGTAGGTCACGGTGACCTATTTTTGACTTTACATAGCTTAATTTGAGTATCTCCGGTACTTACTGGCTTAGAATCATTAAAATTTGTTAGTTGATGCATCTTAAGTTTCGGAGAATGTCGACCAAAAAGTAGGTCACGTTGACCTACTTTTGACTTAACATAGCTTAATTTGAGTATCTCCAGTACTTCTTGGTTTAGAATCATAAAAACTTTGTTAGTTGATGCATCTTGGTTTTTCAGAGAATGTTGACCAAAAAGTAGGTCAAGGTGACCTACTTTTAACATTTTATGACTATATTTAAGTATCTCCAGTACTTATTGGCTTAAAATAATCAAACTTTGTCAGTTGATGCATTTTGGGTTTTCCAATAATGTAGACAAAAAAGTAGGTCAAGGTAACCTACTTTTGATATTTATGGCTATATTTAAGTATCTCCGGTACTTATTGGCTTAGTATCATCAAACTTTGTTAGTTGAGGCATCTTGGGTTTTTGGAGATTGTCGACCAAAAAAAGTAGGTCACGGTGACCTACTTTTGACATAACATGGCTTGATTTAAGTATCTCCGGTACTTATTGGTTTAGAATCATTAAACTTTGTCAGTTGATGTATCTTGGATTTTCGGGGAACGCAAACCAAAAATTACTCCACCTTGACCTACTTTCGACATTTTATGGCTATTTTTTCATATCTCAACAACTGGTTGACCTAGAATTGTTAAACTTTGTCAGTTGGGGCATCTTTGCTTTTCGGAGAATGTTGACTACAAAGTAGGTCACGGTGACCTTTTTTTGAATATCTCAAGAACTTATTGGCTTAGAATCATCAAACTTTGTCAGTTGATGTATCTTGGGTTTTGAAAATCATCTACTAAAAATTAGGTCACCGTGACCTACTTTTGACATTTTATGGCTATATTTAAGTATCTCGAGTACTACTTGGCTTAGAATTATCAAACTTTGTCAGTTGATGCATTTTGGGTCTCAGGATACTTCGGATTAGAGGCTTCAAATATAAGTGATAGATTGTACAATTTATCAGAAGAGCGATTCAAGGCCTCTGGGTCTCTTGTATTTGTCACTCACTTCTGTTCTTATTTCTTTCTGTGCGTATATTTACGAGTTCCATTTTAATGAACAACGTCTATGATAGCAAAAAGTCGTGACTTCAATCAATCTTGGAGAATATTTGAATAGAGTGCTTTTAAGTATGTTTTTATGTACTGTAAGGTTACATATTCTCGTGGGGTCAAATTTTCGTGGTTGGAGTAAATACCCTTGTTTCGTGGGGATTTGAATTCGTGGATGAAGAATTATTGAGCAAATATGTATGTAACATTTTACATTTCGCGGTGGGCATGAATTTCTTGGTCTCTTTATACCACAAAAACAACGAAAATTAACCCCCCACGAAAATTTTTGATTTTATAAATTGATTCCTCTTGTAAAAATTTTGTGATTCTAAATAAATAGCTGAATACCATTTTTTTTTAAATACTTAAGATAGGATTTTTCTCAAACAAAACTGTATTTCTTTTATTCAAGAATTAATGAAATTTTCACAGAACAAATGAGACAATATTACAAAATGATGGTATTAGTTAGATTAGCTTTGACCGTTTTATTTTAGAGTCAAGGTCAGGTTAAGGTCATAAATTTTTCCATTGTCGTTAAGAATAAAAATAACAGCATCCAGTCATGATATAGGGTCTTCTATTTCAAAAGATTTAATGTTTTCTTTTTGCATAAAAGATAAAACAATATATGGTCTATAAGATGATATTACCAAACTGACACAAATAGTATAACAAAAATGGATTTTGGCTGATCCGAATTTTCTCTGTTTTTCTTAATTTTTTAGGATATTTAAGTTATTTTTATATGCGCCCTATATTTAACTTTTTCTTATTTTCATATATGGTAAAGCAGTCATATAGAAATACAAAATGATACAAAACAAATAGTTTTGACCTTTTAGTAAGAGAGTAAAACACTTTCTACGGATTTTTGGCTCAAACCTGTACTTAGAGTTTGAACTTTTAAAAGCTAACATAATTGTTGTTTGTTTAGAAATTCATATTTATTTGATATATTTTAAAACTTTAGTTCCTTATTAATAATTTAGCTAACAATTGAAAATTTCTTCTAGTCTATGATTGTGTAAAAATTATGACTAAATTCATAGTTCTATATTAATTTTGAAAGACAGAAAAGAAGATATTTTCATACCCCAGCATTCCGCCAAAAATATAGTCCCTGCTAGTTTTCAAACACAATTGACCATTTCTATTTAAAGTTGTACAATTTTGATGAGGAAAGAAAAATATGATCTTTAAATCTCTTCACTTAAATACCTATATGTACATGTATAAGACATATAAGCAAATATACATTGAATATTTCATCTACTTAGAAACCAGAGAAGAATCCTACCTTAATGATGATGAAATAAATAGCATTGTCGGATACCCACGGGTGATCTTATCTTTACTAATAAGCAACGACAAAATCACCCACTGGTTTCCGACGATGATATAATAGGCGAAATATGCGGCTTTTTTAACACTCTTGCTTGTTTTTGGTTTTTTAACAACAATTTTATTTTATCAGATCGTGGCTACAATTATCATAACATTTTTTGAAAAAAGACGATTCAAGGCAGAATTCTGTCGTGGTAGGCCAGGACTTCCATTGTGAGTATCAATTCGCTTTAAGAGGAACACTTTCTGTTTATTTGTTATAAACTATCAATTAACTATATCATGAGAAGGATACTACTTTCATCTTTTATAGACCAATTAATTTCTTAGATGGAACAACAAATTCGATAGCAAATGCCGCAGCCTTCGGATGTACTCTTGAACATATTGTGTTCTATATTTTAATTGGTCCTATAACATGGACAGATGAAAGATGGTTATTAGGTGAGTAATTCATGTACAATGTACAGTGTATATATGCATTTATAGATAATTTTTAAATAAAATCCTTATATGATACTTTCCTCAAGCGCACGTTTATTATATATTTTATCTTAGATGATACATTATTGTATGTAATTCGTCTTGTAACTGGTATAAGTTCACACAACACAAAGTATTCCAATTAATTTTTACAACAAAACGAGAATAAAACATAGGTTCTAACCCGAAACATTTTGTCAAAATCGCCCTATTTTCTTAGCCGTCGTCACGAAAACTGTGAAATTTTTAATCTGTGAAATTTATTCGGTTGAACCCGTTTAAAAAAATTAAAATTGGTCTTCTAATAAATTTTAGATTTTCTATTTGAAAAAGTGACACTCCAGAATTCTTCCTCCTATTGTTTTCAATCGATAACATTTCATTTTACATGAGTAGCCAAATACCCTAGCTAGTCGCCCGTAAAGAGTAGTGGTAAGAGCGTTTGCTCAAGTGTCCCCGAGAAAGGATTTTGAAACTTACATTACGGGTTCGAATCCCATACTACTCATTGGTTTAAATAAAGTGGACCTGTACTCGGCACTCGGGGCCATTGAGCGGTGTGTAGATCTTTTTCGTGTCAGCACCTATAAGAACTGCCGTCGAATCCGAAGAACAGGTCTTCACGCCCAACAGTTATATTGGTACCAGTGATGCAAGAATCTACTCCTTTCTCCAAACTCTAGAACAAGCTCTCTACCACTGATTCACACCGGCGAACTTAGATTGTAATATTTTATGAAAAACATTAACGTTGACTACCTTTTTTAATACTTGTAAAAGGGAACTGTGAATTTATCTCTCCCTTTTCAGCACTCCAGCTTCTCCTTACGTGCTTCCTCATGTCTTTAGTATTTTACCCTATATTTGCTTGTTTGAATTCACCTTCAAGAATTCTCGGATCAACTATCGGATTTTTCTACACCTTATTATTGTGAGTTGTAAAAACATTTAATGGTTTTTTTTTCATAATTTTTTATGTCAGTCATTCTCTAAAATTTAATCAATAAATATTATTTCCACAGGACTCTGGTTGTATTTGCTCAAAATTACATGTGTATCCAGAGGGCATGGGTAAGATGTTAAAAACGTTTTCGTCAGTAAAAAAAAAACTCTTTTGTACTCTTAAAATTATTTTTGAGGGATTATTTATTTTTAATCTACTAGTATTTACTCAATTCAATTTAGGGGGGGGGGGGAATACGGTTGTTCGAACAAATTCTAAGATAGTTCAGTATTTGGTTTTGAGTAAAAGTATTATTTTAGCATTCAATATTGTCATATATCCTGGCTACTGCCAAAATATTTATGCTTTTTTTTTTATTTTATATTCAAAACGGAAATTTCATGTTTCAATATTGAAAGCTAGCATCGCTCAACAGTTTTTAAAAAAGCTCTCCAAAGTTCATGTTTCAAATGATCAACGAAATGCTGTATGGTAATATTGACTTTAACGTAGAATATATATGAATAGAGCTTACTAGTCTTGCTGTTCGTCATCGTTAATGATTCTGATCGATTTTACCATTGTATAATATTTAATATACAAAATGTATATATAATTTCAGAGATGGGCAATTTACATGGTTCTTTTAGTTTGCGAAACTTATCTGCTGATTCTTTTCATTTACCGACTAGTAACAGCCCTTTCAAAGAAATCGGTCAATGTAAGTATTTAAATTTTTAAAGCCTAATTTAAGGAAAGCTTGAAAAAATACAATTAACCATTCATGTGAAATATTTTTTAGCGCAAAGAACCCCTCGTCAAAGTAGACCAATTGTTACATGTCCAATATTTGGTGCAGAAACCCAAAAACAGTTCTGAGGAAGATGAAATAAAGTACTGTATATTTAAAAAAATAATTTTATCAATCTAATCTCGATTTAAAAGATTTATATTTATTGTAAGGTAAGGATTAAATTTTGCCTCGTTAAAAAACTAGTATATTAAGAATCGAAAGGCATTTTCTCAAAAATTGTTTAAAGCATTTTTTTCATGTATGTATAAAGTACTTAATATATCTATTTAAACTAAGAATTTTTAAAACTTAATATATTGCAAATACCATAGGAGGTCATTTTTTACGGAATAAGTAGTACTCGGATTAATATAGGATAAATATAAAATCTGAAGATTTAACAAACAATACTGGTTATCAAGCTCAAAATGCTGCTGGAACAATGAAATAAGGAGTAGAGCAAACACGGACCTCCATAACCATTAGAGGTGGGATCGGGTGTTATGAAAGAGTAACAATCCCCTGTCGACCCTCACAATCACCGTGTATTCCATGTCATAATCTGACAAATTTTTAGCCAGTGTTCAAAGTAAAATTCAAATAATCTTTAAAAATATCAGTCAACACTTTCATGATTTCGTACTGTATTTGATAACAGGATCATTATATCGACCATAAATTTTGCTCGATGTCTTCAAACGTAATTGTTGATAAATCTTATTCCATCCATATTTGGTCAACGATTGTTCTCGTACATATAACATGTACTTGCATATCGAATCAACTGGGAGACAAAAACTTCAGTAGTAGTGATGAAATGTTGACAATAGAAAAATTGAAGTCGTTAGGTTTATTATTAAATTCTGCAGTGAGTTTTCAATTTAAATTTTTGTTGTGTCGTCTTTTGAGTTCTTAAAGATCAACGTAGGAATGAAAGTTGATACGTTTTTCTGAAGTGGTTAAGAACAATATAACTATATGTTTCATACTGTTCTTTTAGAAAGAAGATAAGTAATTATGCACGCGGCATTATGGATGAGGCAAAGCTATGCTGTCTACACAAAAGTCTCTACAGATGTACCACCAGGACTGTAGCCATCAACACAATCGTCTTGCTCGTCTTCTATTATGTAATCCCCTTCTCTGAGACATCTAACTACTTTAATATATAAGAATGATATTATTTACAATAAAACAAAATGTAAAACAACCATAAAAATCAACATTTGTAATCTTGGGTAATATGATTTGTGTATCACACCTTTAGGCATTCATATGGACCGTGATAGTATCCGAGGATTTGGGTCAGGTGTATGATGACCTTTCGAATTCCTCAATTAAATACATCCTCTGGGACCTGATAGAGATTCCAAAGACAGGTCGACGCTATTTGCAAACTGGAACACAAGTTATAAGAGGCATGTAAACAAAAATGATCTTACCAAATTATATAGTATTTTTATTTTTCTAAGATTTGTTAAGTCAGCATTTTTTCATTTGCTCTCTCTCCCTCTCTCTATCTGTAGTAATTATTCAATCCTAGAAATGTTAAAAAAAATGTTTTTAAAAAAGTTTAACCGCACGTTATTATATTTCAGTCTCCCTAATCATCGCCAATATTCTATCAGCTGTTTATCTAATCGCAAATATGGTCCTCATCTATCGTTCTCAGAGACAACATATCATTCAGATATGGAGAGGAGACAGGTCTTTCATTCCCAAAAATTGTATTCAAACGCATGGTGATATGGTGGTTGGTAGATCTACTATTTTATTCGTTTTTATTTCACAAACTTACGAGGACTATTTTTTCTTATAAATGAGTGTGACTGATAGGTGTATTTCTATAACGCAAAACTTAACCTGATTGGTTCATTTCCATGACACCGAAATTTCTACATATCCTAATATAAAGAATTAATAATATACATTTAAATAAGTCCATGCGATTAAAATTTATTTCTGTTTTAGATGAAAAGTTTGATGTTTGCAGGAAACCAAGTCTCGCATCTTCTTGGAGGTTTCAATTTGTCTCTAATTTTTTAATAATATAATGAAGATCAACACTTCACCAGTTTTATTATGAAAAAATAACAGGATATATTCTTCAATCGACTGGTCCTGAAGTGTCTTAAATATACAATTAAACATACATTTCTCATCTAGGTTACCTTATTTCACTAATAGTTGTGTTCTCACTCTGTGTTGTCCTGGCGTATTGTGTTGTATTGCCTGTCATGAAAGAGGTTCCTGAAAGCTTCCTTTCACCTTTGGAGGCTTTGTTGTAAGTATAAGTTTATTATTCCTTTCAGTTTTAACATCTAGTTACATTTTTTAAATTAGATTTCAGCATTTTAAACCTATTTCGGTCGTTTTTTTGCTGACATATTTCATACTGATTATTAGGCCTCTGTTTTATACTGCATTTGACAACAGAAAGTATCGTCTACATAATCAATTTCTAGGACTCAAGGCGGATGCGACCGGTCATTAGAGGGATGCTTACTCCTTCTTGGCGTCTGATCCCACCACTGCAATTTGAGGAAACCGCATTTTATACCCTTGTCATTTATAGAAATATATTTTTGAGATCGATCAATATTATGATCACATGTTGAAATTCTTAATCATTCTACAATTTATCATTTTACCGTTTTCAGACCTGGAGTGGTATTCATGTTTATTTTCCGAGTAGTACTTAGAATCATCAGTCGTAAAGCTTTCTTACAAAACCATTACATCAGTTCTGACAACGGGGAACACTGGGAGAAAGTACTGGCTTTGGACAACAGGTGATCACATTTATATAATAGTGTTGCATTATGCATGTACTATGCCTAAATAGTAGGCAGGGTTTGACACATGGTGCACGAGCCGGAGGCGAGTGCACTATGTGTCAAGCCCTGCCTACTATTTAGGCATAGTACATGCATAATTTAACACTATTGTTATTATTATGCTGACTGTTGCAATTATGTATGCGGCAATCCATTTGACTTTTTCCTGAAAATATTGGTGCTAACACAGCGAACTTGCAAGAACTCATTCAAAATCTTCATGCTTAAAATAGTTGCATGCTTAGTAATTTGGTTACTAGTATTTTCTCAAAATAAGTCAGGATTTTCTTTCCCACAGCAACTCATCTTTATTTTCTGTTTTGTTAGTAAGACTGATTTGTTTGCAGACGTCGATTCTCATAATTTTCTTTTACATCCTTCAATCAAGCGTTATAAAAAAGCGTTTTAATGACCCCATAATATCAGTTCATCTAACGATCTGTATGTATTTAGTTTGAAACTTTGTTGTACACATTTAACCAAGGTTCCTTAGAATAATATATCTGTTTTCAAATAATATTGGTCTATTTTCTCCTTATTGTGTCAATTGTATAAATTGAGTTTATATATTTAATAAAATTCGCCCATCTGTGATCGTCTTTGTGGCGTAATCGATAAGGCATCGGACTGACAACCTCATGGTCGTGAGTTCGATTCCCGGCGTGTGCGTAGGAGAATTTTATTCAGTAAATAAGGCCGTGCACTATTTCGGCACAGTATGCTTATGCTATATAAATCCTTAGAACACTATGCGAAAATAGTAGGGTATTGGTTATATAGAAACAAACTGACAGGAAGCAAAATAATATTAAATGGGTTTTCCCCATAGTTTTGTGCATTATTTTTTGTTCAAAATTCTTCAGTGATGGATTCTTTTTGAGTGAAAACACAAAATTGTATAATTTTTTTCAGGCGAGTGTACCAGAACTTGTCGTATTTCCTGTTTTTCTACTATATACTGATTGGTTTATTCAGATGTGTGTACCGGGTAATAGTGTCCATGTGTTTAGGACTATTTTACGTAGCGCGTATGGATAGATCTGTGTTATTACCTGGATATGAACATCTTGATATCAGTAAGTAAACTGAAAATGTGAGCTAAAATAATGTAACGAACATTAATTTGATGCAAGTCTCATTAAATTGATTTTGACTTTTTTGAAACGATAAGTAAAAAAAATAAACGTAGAATTTATTAACTTAAACTCAAAAGTTATGGCTACGGTGGGATAATTAAATATATTATTTTTTTAAGGTTACATGATTTACCTTGGCTTTTTGGAGGTAGAACTTCACCATTGCCACCCAGTGGTTGTTGTCTTCTGTGACCAAATGATCAAGGCTGTAAAACTGAACTATTGTTCAACTAGTAATAAACACAATTCAATGCAAAATGCTTGTGAAAGCAGCGAGTATGTTTTTTCTCGAGGATACTCAACAAAAGTTAGGAATAGGTGGCAAAAGATGAAAACTTTGATTTGCAATCAGGCACTTTGTAAAGATTCTAAAACAAATTGTTCTTTTGAACATCCTCTTCATGCTAAGAAAACAGTGTTGGGATGCTCAATAGTTGCACCCAAAGACAAAGTGTAATTGAGACGAATATTAAGTTTTTGTGATTTATAGTTTTGATATATATTTTGTCAGAAATAAGAGGTTGGTGTTTCCATTGTCCATTCCATTGTCCATTCATCTAAAGGAAACTGATATAAACATCTTTATGGACCTTTATTATAATTACGGTTTTTGTACCAAATATTTTTTTTTAATTTCATATAAGCTTTCACTGTAAATATTGATAAAGGAAAAAAATTCATTGTTTTTTTTTTATTTCATATGCATATTGAAAAAATATATGTATAATTTAGACAAGGTCTTTAAATAAATTGCTGGATTTCTGATTCTTTCTATATTGCCCGACGCTTCAATCGAGATTTCTACAACCGTCTGATATTTTCGATCCCTTTTGTCAGTTGTAAATGTTTTCTTTGTGATATTTAGTTAATCACATGGCGTAAGCTTCCATATTATTCTTAATATTTATGATATTATGACTCCAGTTGAATTATACGGATTCCCCCAATTCAAAATAAGCCATTTAAGGTCATTATTATTAACCTTTTTGTCACAAGTAATAACGTGTCATTCAGGACTCTTGTAAGGTTGTACGTTGGAGAAGAGGATGAACATATAGGAGAATTATGCCTTAAATGTATCTTAAGGATGGATTCTTGTCAGCATTTTTCTGCAGTTTTAAGTGAAGAATGCGATCAGCATTTCCATCTTATTCATGTTATGCACTGGAAGAACCCAATATATATAATGATCAAATAATATCAAAGTTGATAATAACAAGAACGCTCTGGACACAGTTGACAAATTTTATTGGACAACAAGTATTCTTGCTACAGAGGCGTTGGTTAGGAGCTTTCAGATAAACACCAACGGGTAACAAAATTTTAAAAATAAATATACAGGAAAGTTTACAGTGTTTCTTTTTAAAATTCAAAATATATACAAATAAAGACTGAATATTTACGATTCACGATAGCTTTAATCTTGGTTGTTCGAAATTTGTGTTTGTCTTTGACGTTTTACACAATGATGTATTCTTACTAAGTGTTAGCATTTTCATCCATTTATTGTAAATCTGATTATTATAGGCTCTGGCACTGACACTCCTGACTGAACTATAGTTCTTTCTCGCTAATTCTGTTTTACTTGAATTCGTTGAATGTAGACTTAAATCTGTTTTATCAACACGCTCCTTGAGACCCTTTAACAATTCTTCACAGAAAACACGGAGGGCGGGATGGCAATGGACCAATTCCACGTGTAAGAGACCTATATATATCATGTATCCTAAAAATGAATAAAGTTGTATCACTTAATAGTTTACTTAATTATTGAGAATAGACAAACATTTCAAAGTTTTATGTAGCTAATCACTTATCTCAAGAAATCCGTTATGTGAATTTTTAAAAAAAAAATCGCTCATATAAGAATTATGAAAAAACTTTTGATATTAAAAATTTAACATTACTAATTATTTAATAAATGATAAAATCAAACCATTATCGTAATGTTCAAATCCGGACACTAGAACACTTCTATCAAGTCTCGGGACAAATACCAGACCAATCACGAGAGAGTACATCACCCGACGGAGACATTTAAAAAGTCCAATAAGTATGTAGAAGAAAAACAAAAAGAAGGAAAAGTTGTGGTAAATTTTCCTGAAAATAAAAAAAATTGATAGCAAATTTGGCCATAGATAATTTAATTTGATATTTTATATATATAATCTTCTATCGACATCTTTTGTCAGAAACGAACAAAATGGAAAATTCTCTATTTCAAATTAATCATAACGTTTTTTTTTTGTTTTTTTGTATTTAAAATTTTTAAATTTAATCGAACGAGTGCAAATATTAGCAACAATCATTTTTAGAAGCAACGTTGTTAACTTATTTGATCCTCTTGTTCGAAATAAGTATGCAAATTTATATTGTAAATTCATCACATTTTATAGATTTCAACTTTTTCAGATGCCTTGAAAAGAAAAATCATTTATTTTATAAACAAAACATACCTATTATTTAGAGCTAATGTCCTTTCAACCCCTACACCATTCTTTGATGAAATCCAGTAATTTTGTAAAAATATCCTTTCTGACAGCTTTTTCAATGCATAAACAAAGATGAAAGTTACTATCACAGAGGGTCTGAAATAAAACATAACATTATATTTATAAAGACAGAGACTTCATATGGCTAGCATTATCATACTAGATCACAGTCAAGGAAAAAAATAAAACCCTTTTCTGTTATAAAAGTAAACAACACGTCTCAAAAAAATAGGCAACTTAACTTGTGTTTGTAGTAATTTATATAGTTTGGTTTACACTTATACATAGCTGCGGGTTATAAACACATCTGAATTCGAAGCAATATGTGCATATACATATATAGTAACACAATATTTACAAAAAAACATGCATATTTTTTCTTACATTAAGAATTTCACTGGTCTAAGAAATGCCTCCGGGACTTTTCCAATGAGAGGAAGAACGACCAAAAACGCAATGATCATACATATAAGGAAAATCACCGCAACAGAAATAAGGTATCCTTAAAAGAGAAAATATATTAAAATCAAATGTAAGACAAATTTAAGTCCAGAAAATGTGGCACGTATTTATTAAATGTCTCTTGATAACGCCTAAAAATTCTTTCCTGACAAATTAAGTGTAACTTATCAATTTGTAGTTGTTTTTAGAATATGGATTGATTGATTGATTGATTGTATATTGTTTAACGCCGAGTCGGCAATTTTTCAGCCATATTTCGGCGGATTAGAATATGGAAAAATGGCGTTATATCTTTATTTTAAAAGTTTTTTAGCATAATTTGTTAATGATAGATTGAATGAAAACTAATCAAAAAAATTTATGTTTCAATTTAATATTCATTTCTCATCTAGTCACAAATGATTTTGATTATTTGATGGACACATTATATTAATAGTAAAATGATAAGTAAAATTAAAAAAAAGATAAAGCTTATGAAATTTGTTTTAAATGTTGTACAGATGCTAATGACAATGATATTAATATTGAGTTTGCATTATTGTGTTGTCCAACACCCTTGGTAACGTTCTCGCGACATTGTGAGGATGAGTGTAGTGCATCGAAGTCTCCAAAAATCATCAACATTATCACGTGAAAAAGATCCAAAGTATCAAAACACTGTTCATCTTTATATTCAAATATCTATCTCGTAAATATCATCATTTGAAGACAGTGAATGTGTATCATTTATCAGTGTTTTATGGTATCTCTTAATATATTTGATGAACAAAAAGAAATCTTTTCAAGTTTCGCGAATTCGGATTCGCTGAGGCACTGGCAATTATTACGATTGTTAAATGTTTCTAATCAACAAAAGATGGACGCTTTCGGTTAAAGAAGCACATTCGAGCCCTCGACTTGAATCATCTTCAGAATTTACCTCCAAGAAGGTGGGAAACTTGAGTTCCGGCATACATCAATGATTTTGTCTAAAGTTTTAAAATACAAAAAGATCATGTCAAATTAGCAACTCTTGCATATATCAAATTTTCTTGCACGAATTTGTTTTGTAAATAACTCATTCTTCAATGCTGTTGATTTTTTTTTTAAATTTTTCTTTTCTACCTTTTTCCCCAAAAATTATGTGTAAGTAGATAGATTGATAGATTGATATGATTTGATATTTATATAAGGATATATTTTAAATAGTTTTATGAATGTGAGTTGAGGAGTAAAAAAAAATTGTCATTGTTGTTTGCATTCAGGAGATTTCAATTACAGAAAGTGTGATATGATTTAGGAATAGGCATTGTTGCAACCACTATTGAAATAACGACCACTATTGATATAATTATATCAATAGTGGTTGAGAGTGCATTTCAACAGCAAACATAGTTAGTAACCACTATTGAAATACGACCACTATTGAAATAATTACATGTATATCAATATTGGTTAAGAGTGCATTTCAATAACAGACATAGTTAGTAACCACTATTGAAATACGACCACTATTGAAATAATTATCAATCAAAATGGATACCATAGGCTTCAACCACTGTTGAAATACTACCAGTATTGAAAGAAAAAATTCACTGCGTCAGCAACTTTTGAAATCATTATTTCAATATACATCGGATTCATTGTTTAAAGCACTATTGAAATCAATAATTTCATCCGTATTGAAATTTTTATTTCAAAAGTGAACATTATTTCAATAGTGGTTGCAACCTATGTTTGTTATTGAAATGAATATCACCCACTATTGAAATAATTATTTCAATAGTAGTAGTATTTCAAAAGTGGTTATAACCTATATTTGCTATTGAAATGCACTCTCAACCAATTTTGAAATAATAATTTCAATAGTGGTCGTATTTCCATAGTGGTCCTTTCCTATGTTTGTTATTGAAATGCACTCTTAACCACTATTGATATAATTATTTCAATAGTGGTTGTATTTCAATAGTGGTTATTACCTATGTTTGTTATTGAAATGCACTCTCAACCATTATTGATATAATTATTTCAATAGTAGTCGTTATTTCAATAGTGGTTGCAACAAGGCATAAAGATATTATTTTATTAAAAATAAAATCATTTGACATGATATATGTGTACAAGGTTTTAGTATGTAAATGAAAAAATATATTCATTTTGTCTAACATGCTAACTTTACCCTAAAAAAATTTCTGAGCTTAAAACCATGTGCTTTATGCTCGTAACGCATTGTGTCCATGTGCATTGAAGTTTTTGACACCTCTCTACAAACTTTAAATAATTAGTTAAGTTCAGTTTCTGTTTTAATCCATGAGTGTGTGTGATTAATTATTTTAACAATATGCTTCATGAACATTACTCAGTTCTTTTTGTAATTTTAAAATGATCTCTGATTGTAAAATGGTTGGTGTCTTGACCGTTACGAACAAAATAGCTTTCAGTGTGATTGCTAAAATAACAGCCAATGAATCAAAATTTTGAATGAGGAAGTCCGTAGCAGTGGTATAATTATAAATTAAAAACGAAAGTGGAAAAGTGGCGTAGCTGTCTGCTAGAAACGACGATGCTCATTGTGTCCATGTGGAAAAAAGAAGTTACGTACATAATAGATACGGTAAGTAGATTCATATAGTATCAATTTGAGTGAATGTTTAACACATAAATACAGTCATTGCATCTTTATACCATGTAGCTATTAATCAGAAACTATTAGGTATCCAGGTTCAATCATGGGTGTACGGGGATTTACCCAGGGTTTTATTCCATACACCCTGAGGCCGGAGGCCGAAGAGTGTATGGAATACAACCCGGGGTAAATCCCCGTACATCCTTGATTGGACCTGGATAACGAATTTATTTCCTTTGTATCCATAAAATGCTTTGTAAACATTAGAGTGTGTCTCAATGTCTTATTTGGCTTTTATCAGAGAGAATGTATGCATTGTGACGTCACGTTTTATTTACACCCGGCTCAAGTCGGGTGCACGGATATTTACACCCGAGTTTGTAACCAATCAATGCTCGTGTAACAAGCTACATAGGAAATAATAGAATATGTCGATTATGATTATACAAAAGGCATGGATCTGTCCGAGTCGAGTACTTTCGGTTTAACATTTGACTTTTGATTCGCGTCTTTTGTTACGTACATGAGTGTTTTAACATTATTTGTATAATCTATTAATGATTAACTTACATTGTACTATATTTTATTCTATATTTGTTAGTTTTGTTCTGTTCTTATCAAAGGGTGAATATTTATTGAATTTTTTTTTAATATTGCCATATCGTTTACGCAATTACGTTCGTAAAGGAGACACGAAAACTTCAGATAGTGACATAATTTGTGCTTTAATTGCCTTGTTTCTGGGGTTTATTTTCAAGAACATATAATAAATATAATTAAACAGCATATATGTATTGATTGAATCATGATGTATTTTGTTTTATATATGATGATTATAAATGATGTTTTTTATGCAAAAAGCCCCGTCTTCCCTGAACTCCTTCTACATTTTACACAGTAGCCTAATCACCTTTCTGGAGATGGTTGGTGGTGTCATGTAGATGTGCAGTTAGGTTTTGAAATTGTGATTTTGCCCCGGGGGGGTCAAATGGGGGTCGAAAAATGATGTTTTTTATGCAAAAAGCCCAGTCTTCCCTGAACTCCTGTTACATTTTACACAGTAGCCTAATCATCTTTTGGGAGATGGTTAGTGGTGTCAGGTAGATGTGCAGTTAGGTTTCAGAATTTAGATTTTGCCCCGGGGGGTCAAATGGGGGTCGAAAAATAACGTTTTTATGCAAAAAGCCCCGTCTTCCCTGAACTCCTCTTACATTTAACTCAGCAGCCTAATCATCTTTTGGAAGATGGTTGGTGGTGTCAGGTAGATGTGCAGTAAGGTTTCGGAATTTTGATTTTGCCCCAGGGGGTCAAAAGGGGGTCGAAAAATGACGTTTTTATGCAAAAAGCCCCATCTTCCCTGAACTCCTCTTACATTTTACTCAGCAGCCTAATCACCTTTTTGGAGATGGTTGGTGGTGTCCTGTAGATGTGCAGTTAGGTTTTGGAATTGTGATTTTGCCCCGGGGGTCAAATGGGGGTCGAAAAATGATGTTTTTTATGCAAAAAGCCCAGTCTTCCCTGAACTCCTTCTACATTTTACACAGTAGCCTAATCACCTTTCTGGAGATGGTTGGTGGTGTCATGTAGATGTGCAGTTAGGTTTTGGAATTGTGATTTTGCCCCGGGGGGTCAAATGGGGGTCAAAAAATGATGTTTTTTATGAAAAAAGCCCCGTCTTCCCTGAACTCCTTCTACATTTACACAGTAGCCTAATCATCTTTTGGGAGATGGTTAGTGGTGTCAGGTAGATGTGCAGTAAGGTTTCGGAATTTATATTTTGCCCCGGGGGGTCAAATGGGGGTCGAAAAATAACGTTTTTTATGCAAAAAGCCCCGTCTTCCCTGAACCCCTTTTACATTTTACTCAGCAGCCTAATCATCTTTTGGAAGATGGTTGGTGGGGTCATGTAGATGTGCAGTAAGGTTTCGGAATTTTAATTTTGCCCCGGGGGTTAAATGGGGGTCGAAAAATGATGTTTTTTATGCTAAAAGCCCCGTCTTCTCTGAACTCCTCTTACATTTTACTCAGCAGCCTTATCACCTTTTTGGAGATGGTTGGTGATGTCATGTAGATGTGCAGTAAGGTTTCGGGATTTAGATTTTGCCCAAAGGGGTCAAGTGGGGGTCAAAAAATGACGTTTTTGATGCAAAAAGCCCCGTCTTCCCTGAACTTCTCCTACATTTTACACAGCAGCCTAATCATCTTTTGGGAAATGGTTGGTGGTGTCATGTAGATGTGCAGTAAGGTTTCGGAATTTTGATTTTGCCCTGGGGGGTCAAATGGGGGTCAAAAAATGACGTTTTTTATGCAAAAAGCCCCGTCTTCCCTGAACTTCTCCTACATTTTACACAGTAGCCTAATCATCTTTTGGGAGATGGTTGGTGGTGTCATGTAGATGTGCAGTAAGGTTTCGTAATTTTGATTTTGCCCCGGGGGGTCAAATGGGGGTGGAAAAATGACGTTTTTTGTGCAAAAAGCCCTGTCTTCCCTGAAGTCCTCCTTAATGTTACTCAGAAGCCTAATCATCTTTTAGGAGAGTTAAATATTTTGAAAATTATGTAAAACATCAACGTCAAGGGGTAAAAAAGCATCGCATGCTGGGAAACACCTTGAATTCTTATGAGTAATTAATGTACATGTCAAATGTGAGAGTCATATCTCATCTCAATCAAAAGTTATAAGCAAATGCAACATTTTTGAAAAGTAGGTTAGGCTTGACCGCTTCAAGGTCAAGGTCACAGAGTAAAAGTCATGATTTATTTGGAAAGGTCTTATCACAGGTAATAATATACATGCATTATGATATGAATGCCCTAACTTTTCTCTTTCAAAATGATGAATTTATAACAATTTAATTTTTTTGCAAGTAGGTCAAACTTCTAGGTCACATGTAAAAAAAAAAACCCATGCCATTCTCACAGGTAAATACTAATACATAAGTTTAATATGAATGTCTCTTCTCATTCAGTAGATATGACCGTGATGACCAAGGTTAAATTTATTGAGACAGATGGACAGTCTGACATACAAATGTACATATTTCTATATGAATTGGGTAAAATTGGCCCAGTGGTTCTAGAGAAGTTAAAAATGTAAAAAGTTTTCAGACAAACAGATGGACGACATGTCACGACAGACGTTATATGATAAGGAAACCAGAAAAGCTCAAATGAGTGTTTTGAAAGGGTTACAATATGGTTGCAGTATTTGAAAAGCTTTTTTTTTCATGCAGAGATATGCATGACCAACATATTCATGTTTTATATTTTCTTTAGTAATTTGTTTGTTTGTTGTGAATACATCTCTCTCGGGAATTTTTCCCTCATATGGAGACACCACCAAATAATAATGAAGACAAGATGTGTTTGTGAAACACTGATGTCCCTGTATGGAAGCCTATGGCGAAAGTTGAAGTTTCTCAAATGTATGTCAAACTCAAAGGTCAAGGTCAAAGGGTTCAAATTGTTGGTATCAGAAGAAAGTCTTTTCACAAGGAATGCACATGTGAAATAAGTATTCCCTAGTAATTCCTGTTCAAAAGTTAATTGCCAAGGTTAATTTTTTTTTAAGTGGTTCAAACTCTAGGCTCAAGGTCAAACATATTTATACCTGTTGACAGTTCACAATGAATACACATGTTAAGCATGAAAGCCCTAGCACCTACTGATCAAAATTTAGGCCAAGTTTATAGTTTGGTATTTTTCTTGTAAAAATGTGTTTCCTAGATCAAGCGATCAGAGGTAAAAATTAATGGTACCCAAATAAAAGGTCTTAATTGTCACAAGAAATAAACCTGTAAAATGTGGAAGCCATTTGTATAGCCCATCCCACTTAAAACTTATGGGCAAGGTTATAATTTCTGCAGACAAATAGACAGACATAATATAAACACAAGAAACAAAATATGTATAAATAGTCAAATGGAAAAAAATATACTATTTAATTGGAATCACAAAATAGATTGTTATTTCAGGGACAGGGAGTGGGTAGGGAGATTGGAATCCCCCCTGGAATTTGCTTTGTTATTTAAACAAGACTATATACTGAAGCAAATAAAAATGACTTTGGACATCCTCCCCCCTAACTTAAAAAACATTGACCCCACTATCATTGTTTTTATTTTGTTTATTTGTTTTCAGTTTTTTTTTCTCCTGCTTGTCAGGAAATTCTGGGCTGGAATTTTTTGACTGAGATGTGAACCCCCTCCCTACTCCCGAAAAAAAATTCTGGATCCGCACCAGTATTGGCAGTAACTGAATGTCACATCGACAACGGGAGATAACTTCACAATATGAAATTCGTCTAGTGTGGCATGCGATGATCTTTGACCCTTTTTGAACTTTAACCTAATCGTTTGGGTTTATTTTACCCCCCACTATACTTAAACTTGTACTTACCGACTGCCATAGGTCTCGTCAACTTCATGAAATATAAATCCAATTATAACACAAAATGAATTAATCCAATGCACACCAGACTGCAGCAGGTGCTAATGCTATTCCATTCGGCAAACCTTCGTCGATTCCGTCACCTTATCAGATGAAGTGGGAATCGGTCGAGGTGTGCCGAATGGTGTTTAATCTAAAAATATGATAATGGGTGACGCAACGTGATGTGATGTAGAAATTTACATGTTAACATGTATAGTACAAGAATTTTTTTTAAATTAATTCATAACAAACGATGTTTTAACAAAACTTTTCCATCTAGCCTATTCCAAAAAGTATGTGCTGTGTGATTGTGGTGTCGAGGGGGAAGGGGGGGTTAGTAAATTTAAAAAGGTCCTATTATGAGCAAAACATTTATCAAAATCTAATTTACATCATTAATAGAATTCAAACTGGTATATAATGAATTAAGCATGTAAAATAAATATAAGAGGTTCTGAGTTATAGGTCACAGGGTCTGAGAATTCCATACTCAATTTGATGAATACATGTAAATTATAGAATTATTTTGACTTTTTTCTTGGAAAGCCGCCCAATATGTAGGAGCGTGTATTTAGAGGCAAACACCTTAGTGCGGGTATTACTGTCTCATGACAGCATCTAGTTTTTTTGTTCCTTTTTAAAGCCTTAAATTCGGAGTTAGGTGTCCATGTTACTTACATAATTTCTCCTTTTTTGAAACTAGAAATAAAAATTGTGACTTTTTAATATATTCCGTTTAATATAACATTAAACATGATTTCATCATACCTCATTGATTACATTATTTTCATATTTTAACAACTTGTTAATTTCTGATAATATGTTACTTGTTTAGTGTTTATGTAAGTAACGGTGTCCATTGCTAATCATGGATATATTTTCTGATTATAATGGAATAAGGCCGAAAAAAGTCATGCAATAAAACATGCAAACTAGTGTTTATATACTTCAAAAAAGAATTCACCAGAAAAGAATAGCTTGGTACATGAAATTTCAGACATGCTTGTACATTTGGACACCTGTCTCCTTCTTAAAGACTTAAGATTATCTTCCCATCATTTTTAGAAGCAGGAAGGGTACTGACTCAATTAATGTACATAAAGTATGAAACTGATTATTTAAAAAAAACTTTGGTCACTCATCTAAATTTAGTTCTGAAGAATGAGTTAAATACAAAATAACTTAAATTTATTCTTATGCAGCACAGTTAAATAACTACCGAAATGCATAATATGAATGACACATCTAATCTTTTGATCTTAAAACTACGTGTACATGGTTAAAGAAAAAATATCTCTACTAGCATACAAAAACAGACTGCTAGACCGCTCAGCCATCGAGACAAGTTACTAAATGCAAAAATATTCTAAATATAATTTTCGTATAAAGAATTGCTAGTGCATTAAACGGGAGACAAAAGAACTCACCACCATGTCCCGACTGTCCATTTCTAAACATTTCTTTGGTATAAAGGATCGGTCTCCTCTCCACACACTCAGTAGATGTTGACGCTGTGAGAAGTACATCATTATCATTGTCGATATCACGTATAACGCGGACAGGACCTGTGCTACTACAAAGCTCCCTAAAATCAAACAGATAGGAAAATCATTTTGCTAAAATCATATATAAGTGAGTTACACTGGAAGGTTTGTAATTTTGCTGCTTTTGATTATAAGAGCAATTGAAACAATTTGAAATTGAAACATTTACTTTTGTCCATTTCCTCTAAACATTTATGATATCTTTTATAGATAAATATTACAATTTTGATGTTTTTTCTTCCAACTATGACTTAAATGAAGTGTAATAAGTATACGATCTCGCTTTTGAAAACTTTTTGATACATTTATTAGGTATACACTTACAACCTACGGCACCAAGATAAGTTTCTAAAGAATCAGCTGAAATGTTCAGTGCCCTTAGTTGTAAAATAATCCCTCTATTGAGTTTCCTGACCATATTTGAAACATCCACAAACACTATAAAAAGCTGAGAAAGTTTTTCTTGATTAAGATATACGATTGAAAAAGAAAGAAATTAAAGAATATGGGATTCACCATGTTTTTATTTACAATAAATGAGTGAGCAAAATACGTAAAATATGTCATATTAGGTATATAAATAGTTTAATATTTCAGCATATAAAAGTGCTGGTTTAAATTTTACCTGATAAAAGCTTAACAGCACAATAAAATTAACTGCCACTGTCCGCATTGTGCATTGTTGAATACTTCGATTTAGACAACATAGTTTTGCTTCGTCAACTATCTGAAGTGCTTTACTCTTGAATCTTTCTCTTATAAAAGACATTTAAAATGTCATTAATATGACTTTTATGAGATTTACTACCGTAAATCTGGAAATTTTTACGTCGATTTTATTTTGCGAATTCGGGTCAAATGCTGTTGATTAATTTTTACGTTTCAATATTTTGCGAATGGCCGCTGCTTTTTTTTTTTTTTTTTTTTTTCCATTTTCTTATTGGTAATTTATTTTTAAGAAAAATATTTTTGCGAATGCAATGAACTCGCAAATTTGCTAAAAAAAATTATCTACAGCAAAAATTTCCAGATTTACGGTATTAAGCATGGTCAAAATTCTTTATTCAGATTCTTTTACATACTAGTGATCACAAAGATTGAAGAAGAACTACAATGGAACTGAGGTTTGTAACATGTTGTCAGTTACTAATTGATCAAAATTTTCTTTAAAGTTAACTATGTTATTGGAAAATTTCTTCAATTTAATGATATTAAATGTCAATATTCAGAATTTTATTACAGTTTTCAAGTTAATTACTCCAGCTGCTCAGTTAAAAAAAAACTTTAGGAAATGTGCAATCTAGGTATTTATCTCCAACATGATTTTAAATTGCCTGAGAGTGTATTATACTTAAACACCCAATTTTATGTTAACGCCCCCAAAATCTACCTGATTCAAGATCAATAATTTACCGCCTGTCAATCATTAAAAAAACAATAGCTTCTGATTTGATTGACAGGTCAGCTGGTGTCTTCCCACTTAGCCAAAATTCTGAAATTGATACAGGTGACTGGTTTTGGCTAAGTGGGAATGGTGTACAGGTAAGGGCAGGGAGAGAACAAAAGAAATTAATTACAAGTGTCCTATAGTCTGTTTTAGAATGACCAGTACTATGAATTATTTAAATTCTTCATTTATTTTATTTGTTTCTAGGTAATATTTTAAAGTGATGTATTAAATATTAAAATGTCTTTTCTAATTTTTATTAATTGCTTTTAAAAAAAAAAAATTTCACATTTCTTTAAAATTTTAATTTGTAATTACAAGTTATTTTTTTGTTTTTTTGTTTTGTTGTGTTTTTTTTTTCATTGTAATTACAAGGTTTTGTACGGAAGCCCTGGAGGGACATTGACTTACTTGTTATGACTTATTTGTTATATCTTTTTAGATTTGACTTATTTGTTGTGATTGTTTCGAAGCTAGTTATAATTAAGTGTAAGAAAGCCATTGAAAACCTGTTTATTGGCTTACTTGTATGATTAAGATGATATTTAGTCCTATTTTAACTATGGTTTTTGATTAACAAATAGTAGTTTAACGTCCAGTACAGTTGTGATTTCTAAAGTAAATATTCTTTTTGTTATTATAACTTAATCTAGTTTTCTAAAGTTATTAAATAATTCTTATATGTAACTTCCAGTTTGCATGATGATTGACAAACTGTCACTAGTATGTTTTTCATTTTGTCGTTAGTAATATATTTAAGGACTTTTTCTGAAACTTCATCTTTCACACAACTTTTTTGTAAACTAAACTTGTCATAACAAATTCAAAATAACAAGAATTCAAAGTTAATTCATAAGAACTAAGTCAAAACACGTAAGAACTAAGTCAAAACACATACGAAAAAAGTCAAAACAAATAAGGAATTTGAAAGTCGATATCTCTCAAGGGCGTCCGTAATTAACAGATGAAAATTAAATAATCACATCAGTTTTTTTACGTTTAACTACAAAAGTACAATTAATCGTTCTCAATAGCTTACCTACACTTAGTTAGAAGTAACAAAAAAAATCTCAAAACAAATAAGTCAAAACAAAAAAAGTTATAACAAATAAGTCATAACTAGTAAGTCAATGTCCCTCCAGGGCTTCCGTAGTTTTGTGTGTGTGTGTGTGTGTTTTAAAAATTTTTTTCTCATATTTTTTTTTTCAATTCTAATTCTAACTTGTAATTACATGTTTTTCTTTTTAATAATTCATTGTTATTTCAGCAAAATTAATACATAAAGAAGCATGTTTTATTTTTAAGATATTTATTTTTAATTCTTCTTTTTCATATCACAAAAGAAAAAACACAAACTATCACACTGACACTTTAAATTAAGTTACATTAGCAGGCATGCAAAAGTTACCATTCTTACATAAATGTACTATTAATCATTTTCTGATAAATAATGGTCATATCAAATATTTCATACATGAAAATAACATAACAGTCATTATCATAATATTCAAGTAACTAATATGTGTATGACAAATATAGCATAATTATCAACATGTATGGTACTACTCAGTCATAAACACAGTCATAAACACTCAAAGACACATCACTCCAAATGCAGTAGATGAGAGGCAGCATCTGCGTAGTCCATTATCTGGATATCTCCTTGGCGTAGTCTGGCCTTTAGGTCCTGGATACGACGATCTAACTGTCGATACTTTCTCTTCTTTGGACGGATAACACCACCAGCAGCAAGCTGAATCATCTTGGCTTCATTGGCTGCCTGCTCCTTCTGAATTAATTGTACAAACATGAACAAATTTGGATGGGGGCGGCGACACATCCGGTTAAACTTGTGATGCCATCCTTCCACTGCATTTGTTGTCCGTGGCCCTTCGTTGTCATAGTGGTTCCAATTCATCAGATGTCCTTCAACCCAAGTCTTGGTCACATAGTCCTTAAAACGTCCAACATCTTGATTATCGTCTTCGTTGTCCTGTAGTGCCTCAAACCACACATCTTCCACTTGCTGCTCTGGAACCAAAGGAAGAACAGCCGCTCTCCTTACCAGGCGATGGAAGTCTTCATCCTCCCGGAATTGTGTTGTCAATCCACAGGATTGCACTTTCCTCCATATGCACTGGGTATAATGGAAAAAGCATCCCTTGATAGATGTCCTGGGAAAGTTTCCTTGAACTGCATTCCTTGCGGCGATTTCGAAGTCCAGTAACCAATGTTCGGGAGTTAACACAGACTGTCGATCAGTAACTGCATCCTTCAGAAGCACTAAGAAACGGTTGTAAGTGGCCTCACTCTTGTTGGGTAGAAGTCCAAATACGAGGGGAAACATAGTTCCGTTCACATTGGCATGCAGTGTGTAGAGTTGTGTGAAGAATCTGGTGCAGGAATAAAATGTTCCATCACTGAAAACGGTGTCCGCCGCGCACAAGTGCTGTAAGTTGGAGTCTGTAGAAAATATCAGAATTCGGTTTCCTTGGGCATCAGTGTCGTCACAGAGAAGGAACCTTTCTCCAGCTGAAGTACAGGTCCATGGTCCATTGAGATTAACTTCCTCCTGCGAAGTAGGCAGCTTTGGAGTTGTCTTAGCCCGGTTTCTGTACAAAATGGACTTACAGGCCTGGAATGTTGGAATGTTCCTAATCATATCCACCACTGAATCATCACATTCGGTGTTGCGCAAACCTCCTAACTCTTCATCATACATGTAGATGGTTGGGATTGGTGTTGCCTCTTCTCTGCACCTCTTCTTCACACCACTGATGAAGGATTCGGCTGCTAGTCCAATGTAGTTGTCCTCATAGTTGTGTGGTCTGCCAAACTTCACCACGATGTTTTCAGATGTTGTTAATGAAGCTGGACACTGTCTGTCAATACATCTCCAGTAGGTTCTGTCGTTGTATCTTGTTCTGATGGAGTACTTGAAACCACCTTGAAGAAGGAAGAAACCTCCCCTGCCATTCTCCAGGAAATCCACCCGCACTTGCACGTTTGCCATACTTAATAAAGTGATGTACATAGTTTGTTTTTTTTTTAGAATAAGTAAAAAAAGAGCATTTAATGAACAATAATAGCTTTAATCCTAGGATTTCAAACAGAATTAATAACAATTATGTCCTTTCTAGATTCATTAATTACATCAATTATCAAATAGATACCAACATAGGAAAAGCATCACAGGGCACTCTTGTTTATTTTATCACTATATAATTGCATCTTGTTTATTTATCTCTGGTTTGATAATTATCAACAATTTATTTTTTCTGTAAAAACTTTATACAAACTATAAGCTTTGAAAGATGAATTACTAAATTAACTGTTTCCTAAATATTTCTATATTTTTTTTTACCTATTCATTAATTTTTTCAATTAATGTATAATTAATTTCCTTTTTTTCTTAATTTATTTTATTTTATTTATTTATTTATTTATTTATTTATTTATTTATTTATTTATTTATTTTATTTATTTATTTATTAAGTTTTTGTTAAATTCCTATATACATGTATATAAGTATATAGGTAAATATATAAATCTCAGGTGAAAATTACAGGTAAATTACAGGTAATCAATCTAAAACAGACTATACACAGGTGACCACTCAGGTGTGAAAATAACAATTTTGGCTAAGTGGGAATAAGAATTTCAGAATTTTGGCTAAGTGGGAATAAACCGGTCAGCTACCTGTGCTAACTGATATTCTGAGTTTGCATGTTTTGAAAACAATTACCTGGTCACGCGTCAAACGCTTTCATGTACCCGCATAGTATACACACTGGTTAGAAAACTCCAATGTGTTTGAATTTTATTTCAAAAATGATTTAAAGATTATCAAAACATTGACATAATAAAATATTACTGCTGTTTGTTACTTGTAAGTGTTATATCGTCCACGTTTTCTGTTGAAAAAAAGACCGCGTCCACAGAAACCGGCTCTATATGCCGTAATTGGAAGTCCGACGATTTAAATTATTTTTTAAGATATGGGATATAAGAAAAATATTCAGCACTAATAAACGGCATTGCATAGTTGTCAGAATTAATGCTCGAATTTCCTCTAGCGTCTGTATATACACGTAATGAAAATGTGAAGATAATTAATAGTGATCGATTCTGAAAAGAAATCTTTCTAGCAATAAAATTTTGTTAACGCACGAGGAATAAAAAATATGGAATATTTTGGACAACCTTGTCGGCCAGAAAAAAAACATTCCGATCGCGGTAAATGCATGTTCACATGCACGACGGATAGGTGGATTAATAATTTTTTTTTTATTTCAATATTCAGACTTTAAATCAAGTGATTTCTTTTCTTGAAGATTAAAAAAGATAAATAATATTGATTTGTAGTTTTTACTCTTGATTTTTTCTTTTATGTAAGGAAAACATTTTCTAAAACGAGATACATGTATCTTATTTTTTTTTCTTCAAAACATTACCATGATTACGATGAATGTTAAGTTTACAAAATTTGAATAAATTTCACATTAATATAATTATTTTAATTAGTTTCACTCAAAACCAGACACAAAACACGTAATGTTGACCCTGATTACCAAACACAGACTTCCTATGTAATATGCTACGTATACAGATTTTCGACATCTTGGGTATTGGGGGTCTCCAGGTAAATAACACCACTGTTACTTCGACCACTCCCCCTCCTCAGGTAACCGTACGGTAAAAAAATTTGGGTTTTTAAGTTTTGTCTAATATATATTGTCCAATTTTATATTTTCAAAATTTATTGCTCCCATTATATACCAGTCTACATATGTATCTATTAACATAAAACACGATCCACTTTAGGGTACATTGTTATTATATTTTATTCATTGCTTAAAGAAGTATATCTCAGGAAAAAATATTTTAAACATTTAGAAACCTTTAAAGGTACTTGGACACAGATTTGAAGGTTATATTTTCTGTATAATATCACGAATTATATATTTCAAAAGCATTTTACACAAAAATTAATTAAAAATCTTTTTTCATTTAAAAGTTAATAAACTTCAAAGTTTTTGGCGGCTTTGATTTACACATCCTTGCACTTTCACAAAATTTTAACTTTATTCTTAACCCTTCGGAAAAGTGGCAATCTTTTTGTGTATTAATGAGAAACATTAAAACTTTAATCCAGAAAAACGATTTTATTCAGAGTAGAAATGTTACAAAGCAAAATTCCTCCACAAGTACCGTCTTGTGTGCAAATCGATCACACTCGTGATATGTACACATTTTTTGTAAACAGGGCAAGAGCTCTGTTATTGTTGATTGTTTACGATTCACCGGGTGCGTTCAATCGTCAAAGTCTGATCACAACAACTGCACGGACTGAGAATATATTGTGTGTTTGTTTAGCTTTCGAACATATCTACTCTGATTTTTCTGATTATAGTATTAATATTTTTCATTTATACACAACAAGATTGCCACTTTACCTAAGTATTAAGAGTAAACTTAAAAGTTGTGAAAGTGCAAGGATGTGTCAATCAAACCCGCCAAAAAATTTGAAGTTTTAATAACTTTTAAACGAAATAAGATTTTTATTAATTTTTGTGTGAAATGCTATTAAAATATATAAGTCGTAATATTATACAGAAGAAATTACCTTCAAATCTGTGTCCAAGTACCTTTACTTAAGGCTGCATACATATCTTTCAACTTTTTTCAAAGTGATAAAAGTGTATCTTGTTTTAAAGTATTTCCGGATTTCTATAAATTATGATTTTAATCAGAATCTAATAATTTGAATACTAATCCGATATTATATTATTTGGCGTGAAATATACAATCTACTGAATTGACAAAATTTCGGTAAGAGAGTAAAGTTTTTCCCCATCTTATTTCCGAAGATAAGATGGTAAATATATTACCTTAGTGCTAAGCTTTCGTCGTCTTCGTGTTTACTCAAAAGCTCACGAACATGAGCATATTGTGATGATTTGGCAACCAGCTTTGACTTCTGTAGAAAATATTTTTAGAGGTAAGATTCAAACATAAATGCAGAAAAAGTCATGTCACTGAAAAAAAAGAACTCAAAATTCGATTTTCTATTAAAACAACAGGTGTGTTTCAGTCTGCTTTGACAACAAGATGCACTGATACAATAATACTTTAATTTTTTCATAAATCGAAGATTTACATTTTAAAATTAAAATATTCTCACCCGTCTAGCTTTCCCACTGATGCATTTGTAAATTTGATAAACAAGTCGAAATGCAAAAACACACAAAAGGTATCCCTCACAAACAAAGAACGGTATATATCCGCAAAGTTCCTGGAATGAAAAACATTTTAAGAATCAGAATTTGAACTTTTTAATCCAAATTTAGCTATATTGGTGTGAAATTCGAGTAATTCTTTCAAAAACACTATTCTTCCAGCAGTATTAAGAAAAAATTGCACATTTACCAAAGATACACACTATAGTGCCACTCTCTCTGGGGACTTCTAGTTTTGAATTTTTTATATTTTTTTAATGATATGAAATTTAAACAAACTACGAACTTTATATATTTGTTTAGAATACATGTTTAACAGAATAAAATGGTAGATACTTACAATAAGGTCATCAACACAGCTATTATATTCTGTTAAGGATACCAAAAATCTGTAGTGTCAGATTATCAATATCATTAGGCCTTGCACAATCATCAATAAAATTGCAAAATCATTTCGTTACTCATTTTTTTCTATTTGTAAAGTTAAAGAAATGAATTTATTCAGATAACCACAGGGTTTTGGTGAACATCTTTTTCGTGCAAATGGACATTGATATTTAAATTACAGGAATAGTGTATAAAGAAGTCCAATGATTGGAGCACCGACTTTGGACGGAGAATTCACACAGGCAAACAGCGGGTAATATGATAGTCCCATACAAATCACATTCTTCAGCAGGTAAAACACTGGTTTAAAAAAATAATAATTTTACTGAATTTTACAACTGCATTCTTTCTCACACTAATTTACATTTACATGTATTTGGTAGTGAAGGCATTCAGAAGGAAAACTGTATTGTATTTCTGCATGCAGTGTTCATTCGAATGCGATCAGTGATTTTGCATTGAAAAATTTATTTTAATTTTGACCTTTTATAGACATGAATTTTTACTTCTTCGAACAATAAATATGAATACCTACTGGATAACCATGGATCGACACTGGTAGAATCGTCTCTCAGGAATAGTATATAAAATAAGTAATTTATACAACATCCAAAACAGGCTGCAGTAGGTAACACGTTTTTATTTCCATCCAACAGATTGATTGGTCTGTCAAAATAGATAAATAAAAAGTAAACGTTTTTAAGGGGTTTGAACTCCAATTTCAAGTTGATATTTAAAAAAAGCATAGCGACTTTTATGATCTTTAAGGAACCTATCTATACTGCACCTTTATTTTAGAGCAATTTTGCGTAGCTAGACTTATCCACCATTTGACATAGAATACTGAGTAGAATAAATTGTAATCTTTACAGTAAGTCATAATTTAAAATAAATCCAAGAAAGAGTAGTTCAAACTTTATATATATTTATTTTCTCCATTTCAGTAAGTAAATGTGATATTTCTTTATTATTTATTCATTTCATTGTTCTTGAATATTTTTCCCGGACAAAAAAGGCACACTCCCTATATGAAATGAATTGGTTAATTTTGAAATATTCTGCATTGCGCCATATAATTTTATCAGAGTCCAAAAAAAAATTAAATAGAAGTGTACATAGAGGGTCATTAAACACTATAAATCTTATAATAAGTTCGATTGCAATTCAAGAACTCAAGCTAACAGTTGTCTTTAAAATGGATAATTTGTTGTGTTTAAATGAAAATTGTTTAAACAATACAATAATCCAGGAAAAATTGTGTCATGTTGGTAGACGTTACAAATTAATTACACCATGTTAAACATTAACAAAAGCAAAGCTAGTGCTCAATTTTAAAACACAGATGTTTGGCTTAACGTCATAAAGTTTTAAATAAAAATAGATATCAAAAATTGCAAACAATATAGCAATTAAATTGTGGCCAGTCCCCTCAATAATAAATTGATTGCTTATTACAATATGCATGTAACAATATGCATGTATGTGTTATATTTCGTCATCTTACACTGGAAGTCCAGGTCTCCCACAGAAAACCTCCTTCTTGTAATTCCTTTTTTCCAAAAATATTAAAACTAATATTGTAAAAACCTGAAATTAATAAAACAAAAATCGTCAAGAGGATAAAAAAACTGTATTACAAAAACTTAAATGGCATCCGCTAAAGTAATTATACAACATAAATTCATGTTTTTAGAAATATTCTTGAAACTTAATATTTTTCCTCGAAAAGAGCATTCTCACAACTTCAGAGGTATTGAGTCAATACGTTGCATTTAGTCTAATGTAATGTGCTGACTCAGGATTCCTAGCATTGCGAGGATGCGAAAAGAGGTGTCATAAATACAGTACTAGTACCGTTTTTTTTTTAAATCCTTAAATGGCTCTTAATGCATTTTTTACCCCTTCCAGCTATAACAAAGACTTCTATATAGAAATAATGTGTTTTGGGTGTAAACACCTTACCCCTAATCCTACGAGGGCGTTATATCCATAGAGTAATTGCTCAACATAAGCACACGTTAAGTCTGTAGACGAATTTGTAGAATTGCTGGCTTTTGTTACCTCAAGGAAGACAGACTCTCTAAAAGTAAAACACAAGTTCAATTCATCATTACGTTCAATGCTGATTGACGTTTTTCATACTATTGTCAGGCCATTATATGCACACTGAATTGTCGACAATTTTTCCCGTTATTTCACGATCATGACAAGGAGCACATGGTGACCGTTCGGTAGGGGATGCTCACTCCTCCATGGCACCTGATCACACCTCTGATGTTTTGGAGTTCCGTGTTTGCTCTGCTCCTTATTTGTATTGTTTTATGGACTTCGATATTGAATATTGTTCGTTATCTTAATACCCTTCATGTATTAATTAATTAGTGATACAAAACAACTGCTTGCAATGATAAGGGCACCATTTTTCTACCAACGCTTCTTGGGACGACTTTGCTTACAGAAAAAAATTATCACTAAACTAAGTGACATACGTAAACATGTACAGCATGTACTTGATTCATATTGTATTTCAACAGCACTATATCCCAGTCAGAAATAAAACTAGAGCAGGACGTATTTTGATGACATCAGTAGATTTATTAGAGATTTTCAACAACTTTGCTTCTTTGATGTATAACAAATTCTCAGTACTTTTTGAGATATCTGGAAAAAAACTTTTGGCCCCTCTAGATCCCTTAATTTAGGGGTCAGCCCTTTTTCCGAGATATCGTTTGAAAGATCTTCTAATTCTGCACAAATTATGTTGTATATATTTTAACAAAATATTTTTAGTTTAGAAGACAAAAAGCAAAATATGAGTAATTTTTAATTCCTTTAAGCGTTCTGATTGTTGACCCCTATATAGCGCCATTTTGAATAGAGAAATCAAAAAACAAAAATCGATGTGCACAACTTTAATCCTTCTATTATCTAAAATCAGTAGAATTTCTGCTCCAGCTTTAGCCGTCTCTGAGCCTTTGTCTGGAAACGAAAGCCTATAAATTTTCGTTTAAAGGAAAATAACTCAAAACCGGAAGTGACTTTTTGAAATTTTAGACAGCATTCTGATAGAGTTTAGAAACTTCTAGTACCTCTGAAAATTTGAGCGAAATCAATTGAGAAATGAGTGAGATATGAGGCTTCAAAGTTGGCGTCTAGGAAGAAGAAGAAAAAAAAAGAATACAATGTAATAATCTTTACCAACAGAATCAGTAGAAGGTCTTAATGAAATTATTTCTATTGCAACAAATTCAACAAGACTGCATAAAAACTTTTTATAAAACAGTTTAGATCGCATATGCAGAAGAGATGAAACAAGCTTAATTCATTACTAAGAATCCAGTAAAACTTTGTAGCGAGTTTCGTACTTCGTTTTAAGTATTCTTTTGTATCAACCTGTGACTATTGATTATCATTCTTTCCGTATTACTATAGATTAAGCTACTTGAATTTAATGTCTTGTCCAAGGTTGGTCCCAAAAGTATATCTTTAAAAGGGCGATCTCTACCAACTATGTGTGATATGCAAATACAGAATAATTTCCCTAATTTACGCGATTCTCTATTTCTAAAAAATACAGATACCAAGTAAATGATCGTTACCACATTAAAAACTAGGTTCAAGAGGAAATATTTCATATATGAAATCTATCTTTGGCGGCGCTTTGAAACAAACTGAAAACGAACTTCATTAAAAGTGTTTATGATTTTTTGAAACTTCACAATCTCTTATAGGGGAGGGGGTTTCATCCATTATGAGATATTTTTTCTGATCAACGACAATTTGTATCGCATAAACTTTTTGTTGTTATCAAACAAAAAAATCCGTTTCGAATACGTGTTGCAAATACTATAATATATTATGTTTTAACAGAGAGAGAGAGAGAGAACTCAAATTCCATAATGCCTGCACTGTATTAGACGGACACAAACCAAATATATTTACATTGTTTTGAATCAAAAGCTGACCACGGGTGTACCCCAATTTCAGAAAATGATCGACACCTATCCGTGATTTTAACCTCTGAATTTCGGTATCCCTAAAGAATCTCAGTATCGTTCACTAAGCTACGTCCAGAAACTGAAATACATACAACATGTATCTTACTATGTTGTTAAAGAAAGGTGTACTTACGTAGGCATTATCTGCATGGTTTTCAGTCCCTGTCGGTTTATGAAAATGTCGATAGGACAACACTCGTCGAAGTTTTATCTACATGACCTGAGATTACACTGTATTAATATTATTCCTTTATCATTATAATGATGATCTTCAATGCATTTGTTGATTGAAAAAAAAAAATTGAACGATGGTGAAGTTTCAATAATATAAAGCTTTTACCTTGAAGTCCTAATTATGTCTATTCCGAACCTACACGGAAAAAAATGTAAACTCAAAGTTCATTCTTGATAACGTAAAGTGTATGTTTAGGTCAATCGCACTTGAAAATGTTAAATAATTTTATTTTTAGAAAAATGAGTTCTTAAAACAAAAGACCAAAGATCGACAAAATCTGATTTGAGGTCTTGGTTTCATAAAGTCCATTCATATCTCTCTCTCTCTCTCTCTCTCTCTCTCTCTCTCTCTCTCTCTCTCTCTAAAGTAGTGAGATTATATAGAGATAACGACCAGTATTCAAGCTCAAAAAGCCATGAAACAATACAAATTTGAAGCATAGCAAACACGGATCTCTAAAACATCAGATGTGGGATTAGGTGCCATGGAGGAGTGAGCATTTCCTGGCGACCGGTCACATACGCCGTGTGCTCCTTTTCATGATCAGAAAATAACGGAAAAATCCGTTGACAATTCAGTTTGTTGATAATGGCATAATAATTTGCATGAAACACACCAGCAAGCAACTTTATGATAGTTAGCTTATATTTGCAGATATTATATATCAACCAAAGAACTAATATACGAAATGATGACTGTAAAGGAGACAGCTGATATTCCTGTTTTATCAACTTATTTGTCAAAAACTTACCTCTTGTTAGACATTTTTCATACGCAGAACAAGTTCTTGCGTATAGAGTCATTTGGGAGATATAATGTATGCAGGTGATAAATGCACATTGTTGCAAAAATATATAAATAAGGAAAGTTGACGATTGAAAATTTTAAATCATCACGTTTATCATAATGCTTTGTTGTCCGATTACCATCAAGTTTTTTTTATAGTAAAATGCACAAATATGAAACAGATTTTTGAGACTCTGTAATAATTTTTATTTCAAGCTCATCGGAATATATCATATCGATAGAAGAATGGGAATAACTATTGTGAATTGATAATACGTCGTCGATAAATCTAAATATCGAGTTGAAGGCAACAGCAAGTGTTTTCTACTTTTTGAACACATACTTCTTAACATGAATGAAATAATATTCCTAATATCGGGGCGCAATTTGTAATCATGGAAATTCAAGGTAAGTACATTTACAAGTTCCATTTGTAATTAAACAAGAGGCCCATGGGCCACAACGCTCACCTGAGTAACTTCGGTGATGCAGTTCTTTACCAGACTTCCCCTCTTGCTATACCTATCGTGCCCCCTACCCCTTCCCTTTCATGATTTTGATACTTTAGATTCTACACTACCCAATGCAGGATGCTTCCACATAAGTTTCAGCTTTCTTGGCCCAGTGGTTTTTGAAAAGAAGATTTTTAAAGATTTGTTCTGTATATTTCTATGTAAAACTTGGATTTCCTATTGTGGCCCCGGCCCTACCCCCGAGGGTCATGATTTTAACTATTTAATATCTACACTACCAAAGGATGCTTCCACATAAGTTTCAGCATTCCTGGCACAGTGGTTCTTGAAAAGAAGATTTTAAAAGATTTGTTCTATTTATTTCTATGAAAAACTTGGATTCCTTATTGTGGCCCTGACCTATCCCCGGGGGTCATGAATTTAACAACTTCATATCTACACTACCCGAAGATGCTTTCGCATAAGTTTTAGCGTTCCTGGCCCAGTGATTATTGAGAAGAAGATTTTTAAAGATTTGTTCTATATATTTCTATGAAAAACTTGGATTCCTTACTGTGGCCCCGCCCTATCCTTGGGGGTCATGATTTTAACTATTTAATATCTTCACTACCCAAAGATGCTTCCACATAAGTTCCAGCGTTCCTGACCCAGTGTATCTTGAGAAGAAGATTTTAAAAGATTTGTTCTATATATTTCTATGTAAAACTTGGATTCCCTATTGTGGCCCCGCCCTACCTCCTGGGATCATGATTTTAAGAATTTAATACCTACATTACCCAAAAATGGTTCCGCATAATTTTCAGCTTTCCTGGCCCAGTGGTTCTTGAGAAGAAGATTTTTTTTTCTTTTCTTGATTATCTCCCCTTGTTAGGGGTCTTCGTCCTTCATTTTAACAATTTAAACTCCTCTTTACCCAAGGATGCTTTGTACCCAGTATGGTTAAAATTGGCCCATGGTTCTTGAGAAAAAGACTAGATTGTGAAATGTTTACAGACGGACAGACGGAAGGACGGACAAAATGTGATCAGAAAAGCTCACTTGAGCCTTCGGCTCAGGTGAGCTAAAAAACATTTAAATGATGTCAAAAAGTCACCTTAATTTATCGTGGGGAATGGTTGTATATAAAATTGAATAGTTTTTGTTGTTGATTTTGGTAAAATTTTGTGATTTCAAGGTATCCATTTCTGATTTACACCACTTCTCGAATCTATTCTTGCACAATGTTGGACTCCCAAAGTTTCTCCTTCGCTACTGTTGATATCATTGTTAGGAGTAAAGAAAGAGACTTGGTATAACATAACTGGAGCCCGCTATGTATCTTTGTACTAAGGATTTTTATAAAATTTCAGAATTCAAGATAGATATGGTTATCAAAATTCATTTTGTGTGTTGGGAATTTTAAAGATATTCAAAACTAACGTATACATGTGATTTTGAAGAATTTCTTCCATTGAAAGGGAGATAATTTGGATTACCATCGGGAATAAAATCCCAATTACTTTTATTAAAATACAATTTCAATAATGAGCCTTGGAAACAAAGACAATGTTGATACCTGCTGCTTAATCAGCAGGGACAAGTACATATTGATCGTGGAATCAACTTCTCTTTTTAATTCTGAATTATTAGTTTTAATCTTTCCCTAAATCGCTCAATGTGAGATTTCAACAAACATCTGATACATTTCATCCAGTCTAATAATGCCTTCTTTTTTATGTTTGACTCACCGACTGACGTAATATTTCACAGAATCCATATTATATATTATTATACCTCATTATAAATATTCTAAACAACGCGTTATCTGATTGGTTCTAAGTTATCACGTGATCGGGCCGTAAAACTTCATATTTCCCGGCCGTCGGCACGCTTTTCATCATATTCCACCTCTTCGGATACTTAGTGCATTTTCCGCAAAAATTATCGTTCGTTTAAAGAAAACTCCAGAGATTATAGTAGACGTCACAATAACCTGGTTTACGTCATAAAATTGACGATTATGTGTTGACCAAATGGTTTTATAGTAACTTTACGTAAAAAATGAAAGTTTTGCTTGTTTCGGTATAATAAACAATTCATTGCATGAATGTTCGGGAAACATGAAGACTTATTCAGCCAAGAAATATCATATTCCCCTCGGGCGAAGCCCTCGGGGAATATGATTTTTCTTGGCTGAATAAGTCTTCATATTTCCCTCACTATCATGCAATAAATGTATAATATTATACAATTATTGCTGTTGTTTGAGGTCAATACAATGATTTAGCCATCTGAGGAGTACAATATTCACCGAGCCCGAAGGGCGAGGTGAATATTGTACTTCGAAGATGGCTAAATCATTGTATTGACCGAAAAAACAGCAATAATTGTTTTATTATCATGATTCACTGATAAAATGATACAGCTCATTACTTGTTTGCATTTTATTAAGTCTTAGCCAAATACAAGAGATAAGCAGAATTAAAACGTGAATAACCTTCTAGTCGTATCAATTTGAAATGTTTTTTTTATCAATTTTAGTTGCCATGAAAAAAATATATGATGTCAGAATTTTTTATAGGATAGATTTTGAAAGGAAGGAGTATTATCAGGGAAAACTAACTGCCAAAAAGTAAAAAAAAAAAAAGATGTTGTTCAGAAAAAGTGTTTGAGGGGGGTCCCTGCATGCATTCCCTCTTACCACCCTCACCCTAAAATATATATTCGATAATGTTTTGTTCACATGAAAAAAAAATCATAGTCGTTCATATAGCTTTCAAAAACAATTTGTATCAATTTGGAATTTCCCAATCTATTTTTAGATCAATGTAGAGTAAATAAATCCTTGTATTGACCTGGAACGTCACGTGCAGGTCAATACAACGTAGTATTTTTCTAACATAGTTGGATCTCAGCCAATCAGAGAGATGTAAATTATTCAATCATATAATAAATCATAATATTTATTAAATAATGACGCCAGTTAAAAAATCGGGGTTCCCTAAATGTTGGCCCTTTATACATGTATATTATGATACATGTATTTATTTAATACAATATACATTTATTGCATGATAGTGAGGGAAATATGAAGACTTATTCAGCCAAGAAAAATAATATTCCCCGAGGGCTTCGCCCGAGGGGAATATGAAATTTCTTGGCTGAATTAGTCTTCATGTTTCCCGAACATTCATGCAATAAATTGTTTATTATACCGAAACAAGCAAAACCTTCAAAATAAACATAAACTTTCAAATTCGGCATCGCTCTCTAATTCACACCATTGTTAACGTAAAGTTACTATGAAACCCTTCGGTCAACACATTGTCATCAGTTTTGTGACATAAACCAGGCAATTGTGACGTCTACTACTCTCGGGAGTTTTCGTTCAACGAACGAGAACTATATTGCGGAAAAATTCACTAGGTGTTCCGAAGAGGTGGAATATGATGAAAAGCGTGCTGACGACGGGAAATATGAAGTTATGATGAAAAAGCGTGCCGACGACGGGAAATATAAAGTTGTACGGCCCGATCACGTGATAACCTAGAACCAATCAGATAACGCGTTGTGTAGAATATTTATAATGAGGTATAATAATATAATTTATTATACTTTCATATTAATAAATTGTAATGCCATTTTTTCGCACTGAATAGTCTACGGGGTTTTTTTTCCTCCGCCTCATTACATGTATTACATGGAGTACGCGACCAGTGTCGGCAGGGGATGTTTACTCTTCCAGGAACCTGACTCCACCAGTCTCTAAATTAAATGTTTTAAAGGCCCTTCCTTCCTCTTCTCCCGATATGTATTGTTTCAATCGTATTTCGAGTTCTGTTTTTAATACTTTTTAGACCTATTGAAAAGGTGAAGATAATTAGGGACAACGATTGATCTTTTAAAAATTCTTCAAATAATACAGATCTATGAAGAGGACAAAAAGAACGAACCACTGGAAATACCAGAGGTATCAGATGTTTTAATTGAGTAAGCATGCATCGGTCACATCCGCCACGAGCCCTGTATCTATTGATCAGGTAATATAAAAAACAAAGGCCCTATTATTGAAACAAGTAATATTTCATAGTAAGTTATTATTGCTTAGCCTATAGGACGCCAGTTTTACTCTTTTATTCACTTCGTTATATCTTTTGATTAGTAAACAAACAAAGCTCGGTTTCATAGTACAGTAAATAATTATTTTATATGGATGTCTCCACTCTTGAGCATTTCCTTTCCGATATGATCGTTTTTTTTCATCCAACCAAATGTTTTATTTTGTAATGATGATACTTCTTCCTTTTTAATAAAAATTGCACTTAATGATAATAATTTTATACCGAGAAACACTCAATCACCAGAATCATGTTTTTCACATTTTAAAATGGTCCATATTACTCTTACTCTCTTTACTAATATTTATCTTAATACACAAAGTACTAACACTCAATAATTATCCTCACCCCTTTTTGTAAAGTTCGACACACTTACACTTTATTTTCTAAAGTGTTTGACAAAATGGAGACCTCTTAAGATCGTCATCGAATTTTCCGGAAAAACAAAATAAACTTCCTTCTTCCCGAATATATTTAAATGTTCAGTTTGAAAGTATAAGTTTATAATTGAAAAGTTGTGCAGCATCATGGAAGTTAATTTTGGTAAATCAATGTACATGAGGAATCCTAAAATTGTGCTGAACGACGGTAGTGATGACAAGCAAATAAAGCTACAAGCTGGAGAGGCTGAAAAAACATCAGTGTCTGGTATTGCAGGCAGAGGGTCTCCCCGAACTTCCTTCAATTTTGGTAACATTTCTGTGAAAGACCTGAAACGTAGTTTGAAAGAACAGCTCTTGGAGAAGAACAACAAGACAAGCAATGAATCTAAAGCTTCCACTGACGTAAATGAAACGACACCTTTTCCAAATCGCCTTGGAATCCTTTCTGATACCCAGATTTCTATGGCTGGCTCCTTGAGTTCTTCGCTGTATTCTAAAGAGAAAAACAAACCCCAGAAGAAAAGCGAACCTGAAAAATCTAAAGCGAACAAAGAAAAGGTCAACCTAAATAAAAGTGTTATGATTAAGAAGCCATTATTGGATGATCTGGGTAATGTGTCGGTCAAGGATAGATCCGCCCCTTTGGTTAAATTGATCGTCCAGGAGGAGAGAAAGGCGGACAGACCTAAAAGTGATAAGGGTGACGAAGAAGAGGTTATATACGAACATGAACACTGTTTAAAATGCTTTGATAAGAACTGCAAAGAAATGAAAGATTGTCCTGTAGTGAAATGCAAAAACAAATGTGGCGAGGCAATCTTTCATAAATGCAAACAGAGAGAACACAATGAAATGTGTAAGTATACAATAATTTCGTGTATCAACAAAACTATCGGATGTCAAATGGAAATGCCAAGATGTAAACTTTCGTATCATCTTCAAATCTGTTCTAAAATGCAGCAGCAGGATACGAGAGGTAGACTAGTTGCACCGGATACTCCGACCAAGAGGCTTTCTGGTGAGTTTCGACAACGTCTCTCCACCAAACGAGGTGAAAAGCCTACAGATATAGAACATGAACACTGTCTGCAGTGTCATAACATGAACTGTTCTGAAACCCATGAATGTAAGATTAAAAGATGTCCCAGCAAAGGCTGTTCAATGAAACTTCATGCGTGCAAAATGAAGGATCACAAAAGGATTTGCCAATTCAAAGAGATCCCATGCATAAATAAAGAGTACGGATGTCCATACAAACTGTCCAGAATACTTCTTACAGAACATTTACGTAAATGTCCAGTCATGAATTTTGAAGCGTTGACATTACCTCCATATAATCTTTACCAGAACATCATAGAGCAAGGCCACCATTGTGATAACTGCTTTCAACTGAACTGTAAAGCTCCGGTTGACATAAATTGCTCACTCAGGGAATGCTATTGTGGAATTTTTCTTCATAACTGCAAAATGAAAGACCACTACGAAAATATTTGCCCTGTATTTGTCATGCGTTGCATAAATTTTGAAGCAGGATGCGAGATGTTTCTTACCCGCTGTATGCTTACAACACATCTTCTTCACTGCCCCGCCATGAATTGGGAATTACGCAAGAAACAGCCATCCATGGATGAAGATGACCAAAATGGCTATGCTACAATCGGTGAAACAACAAAATTAATATGTAAAGATAATTCTAATGAAGAACATGTGTACGAAAAACTCCCTAAACGCGGGAGAAAAAGAAGAAAGAATTGCAAAGTGATGTAGAACAAAAACGAGTTCTGAAAGAGCAGTAAAATAATGAACAAATGTAGAGCGAGGTTTAAAACTGTTTCATGAAATACATTTAAATCTAATAATTGAATTTTCATGTTTATACCTGACTATAGAACCTCTCTAAAAACACAATTGTATTCCATTTTTTATGATGTTATTTTTCATACATTTAATAAATTGCCAATGGGCATACATAATAATGTGAATTTAATTTTCTTTAAGAAACGGGCAGTCTATTGAACAACATGACTTTTAGTCCGAAATATCAGATATTCCGGACTTCATGAAAATTAGCAAAGAATTGAAATTGAATCATCATTGTTTTACATTGGTGACACGTACAATGTATCTGCTTTTAAAATAATTTTTAGAGTTTTGTATTATATACAAAATGTACATGTGAAATTATTATCTGTAAGGCGATCCGTATGTGTAATTAGCAGAACAGTTGATTGTCTTTGGGTTTTTATTATTTTTGTATTTATTTGGTTAAGAATTTGGTACCTGGCTGTGTTTATCACCTGGCGGTGACTCTTCCTTTAAATTTAGTATACAGATTTATCATAAGAATATCTTGGCCAAGTTTTGTTTTGGGTACGATCGACCCATTTATTGACAGAGTTACATGTATGCGCCTTGGACTTATAGAAATTCCAGTTATTTGCAGTTTCCATTTATTTTCTTTGCAGCAGTTGCACATACTGAAATGAAATTTGGTATACAGATTTATCATAAGAATATTTAGGTCAAGTTCAGTTGCACATACTGAAATGAAATTTTGGTATACAGATTTATCATAAGAATATTTAGGTCAAGTTTTGTTTAGGGTATGATCGACCAATTTTTGACAGAGTTATGTTCCTTGGACTTGGGGGAGGGGGCATAAATGTTTTACAAACATGTCGTTTCTCTTTGTTTTGTAAAAAAAAAAAAGCATGAAACAACTTTAGTTCTCATATTCTAAACTCAATAAATTAGTTTAATGTGTTATTCATCTTTACATTTGTTTTAACCAAATCATGGACATTTAAACCATAAATACTTCGTACATATAATTCCTGCAGATTACACGTCTAATACTAGTAAGCCCATCTTCTTTTAGTTAATGTCAATATAAATCTTTAGAAAAGGATATGGAGATATCGAACAGAATTCAATCTCAAAGTCTATAAAACAATACATGTACAAAATAAGAGCAGAGCAAACACGGACCTCCGAAACATCAGATGTAGGATAAGGTGCCATGGAGGAGTGAGCATCCCCTGCTGACCGGTCACACCCGCCGTGTGCTCTTTGTCATGAGCAGAAAATAACGGAAAAATCCGTCGTCAATTCAGTGTATAAATAATGGACTAACAATTGGTATGAAAAACGTCAGCATGATAAATTGGATTTGCTGACAAGGTCATTGTATCGACCAAAGAACTTACGAAATGATGACTTTAAACGAGACTGTTGATATTCTTGTTTCATCAACTTGTTTTTCAATAATTTACCTCGTTTTAGAAATTGTTCATACGTAGAGCATGCTCTTGCGTATCGAATCAACTGAGATATATAAACTCCGTATGCAGGTGATGAAGGTATATTGCTGCATAAGTAAGGGAAGTTGACGATAGAAAAGTTAAAGTCGTCACTTTTATCATATAGCTTGGTTGTTAGGTTACCTTTAACGTCTTTTTCAAGTAAAATATCTAAGTATGAAACAGATGTGTCACACTCTGTCGTGTGTTTAATCTCAAGCTCTCCTGGATATATCGTATTGACGTAGGAATAAAAATTACCATTATTAATTGACAATACGTCATCGATATAACTGAAAGTCGAGTTGAAGGCCACAGCAAGTGTTTTCTTCTTTTCACGCATAAGATAGATTTTGCGTAAATTCTGCTTCATATGAATACAAAAAGATGTCTGCTTATAACGGAGCGCAACTGCTACCCATGGGAATTCCAATAGATTGTTGGAAGACCTGGTCTCCAAAAACCACATAGATATTGTCAATCAGAAACTCAAGCATCTTCTTGATGTCAACTTCAGAATACTTGTGTGTGCAATCAGAATCTGTTTTAACAAAATAATTTTGCAAATGACCAAATATGAATGACCAGGTAAGTTTATTTAAGAGTTCCATTTTTTATCGAAGAAGCCGCTGTCAATGATATAAAAAATCCTGGGTTTTAAATTGTCGTGGGGAATTGTTGTGTATAAAGTTGAGAAATCGTAAGTTTTTAAGCTGTTTATTTTTGTAAAATCTTGTGATTTCAAATTGTCCAAAAGTTCTTTAGAATTTTTTAGTATCCACATCTGATTCACACCACCTCTTGAATATATAGTTGCACAGTACTCTTGAAGTTTTTCCTTCACTACTGTCAATATCTTAGTCAGGAGAAGGGAAAGAGGCTTGGTTGAACATTTACTTGAACCCGCAATTTATCTTTGTTTGTAAGGATTCTTATCAAGTTTTAATAAAAACTAAATGATTGTAGCGTTTGAACCCCCACCCTTATATATCCAATTTGTCTAGCTTATCTACAAAATGAAAAGTTACTGAATATTTCCCAACATATCCTTTCTCAAATTGAGATTTTTTAAATCCAAATAGTATTAGTTTTTTTTTCATTTCTGTCTAGTTTCGAGTTCGACGAACGCTAAAATTGTTTATTGCACGTCAGTTTATAAAAAGAAAGAGGTCATACAGTGAAACTCTGACAATATTATTATCATGAAAATTATACTGATTGTAATATCAATTTGCTTCACAATGCACAATTGTCATGTAATTTCGTTACAATGATTTCTAAAAATTACGCAATGGTGTGCGCATGTTTATAAAAAATCTTCTAAATTCTTCTTCGTGATTTGGAAGTTGCATCAAAAACCATGACCAAATATTAATGAATAAACCCTTTTTAGGTTCATATCCAATTTTGAACTTGTTTTGAACATTTCTCTGGCGTATTTCAGAAAATTGGAGAGGTACTTGACTGATTGCTTTTGAAACCAAACGACATATCTTCCATTATATCTTTTCGACTTCTCAACAAACGTTAATTTAGAACAAAAGTGACACAGGCACCTGACGTTACTTATTTTTCTTTAAATAAAAAAAATATACACATACCTAATAATAAACAAGGTTTATTATTAGGTATGTGTATATTTTTTTTATTAAAAGAAAAATAAGTAACGTCAGGTGCCTGTGAAAAGTGAGTGTAAATTGATATTCAAGTTAAAAATTATTAAAAAGAAATAGAAGTGTCTCATATAAAAAGGGACTCTAAAATCCAAGATACAAGCTCAATATTAACTATTTTTCTTACATCGATAAAAAAAAATATCAGTCCTTTATCCTTGATCACCTATCGATAAAAAAAGTCAATCCTCTATCATACGAGTTGTTAAGAAAAATCAGTCCTGAGACAAATCAGTGTGGGGATACTACGTTCACCAATTCACACACAAAAAAATGAAATTTAAAGCTCTTTAACGTTAACATTGACCTGTATGAATAAATTACCGGTAAGCTTATATTATCAATTAAGTTATGTATGCATGTTAGATTTTAAATTATAGGTGCATACATTAAGTTTTACAACAAGTATTGAAAATATGAAATCAAAACCCCCAAGACCACCGCACGGCGAAGGTGAAAGATCTTGAAACAAGAGAAAGAGGTACAAAAATATCAAGTTCTGTAAGAGTTACATTGCAGTTGTACCGAAATATGGTCCTTTTTTTTTCAAGATGTCAGTTGTGTTAAGAGTCATCTTGATGCTTGGTGATTGTGAAAGTCAGTTTCAAAGTTTAGACAAATATATCAAATGTCTTTATAAACCTTCACTTATTTTTAATGTAACTATAAGATTAAATCTCTTCTAGAGTAAGTCATTTTCGTCAATTCTCCTGCAGTGTCTTTGGGAACGGTGCAAAAACTTCTGTGACCTTATTTTCTGTCATTTAAATCTTCGAAATCTACAGTTGTCAGATTTTTATTAAGAAACATTCCATGAGAATGGGTAGCATTAAAAAAATATGATAGAAAGAAAGGTTTAAATATGAATGTAGTGGAATTTCTTTTAATTTTGTTCACTGTAAAACTGTGTGTGCTTTATTCAGGTAATATTTTTCTTTAATTTTCATTATTGTATTGTCTCTTTGGAATATGTTTTTAAGTTTCTTTTGCTTATTGTGTCTTTATATGTCAATATCAAACGTCATTTTCTTCATATCTATTCTAACTTAATTAGATCATTTTTCTTAAAATTTTCCAATCGATTACATTTGTTTATTTTTGATTTTTCGAAAAAGTATATATTTTAATGGCATTAGAAGCTAAATAGCTTGAAGTTTTTTTTATTTCTATTTTTTTTATTGGTTCTATTGCATTTTATCTTTAATGTATAAAACAAATTAAACAATTACAAAAATAATAACGTTTTTTTTATCCATTGTTCCAATGGATTCCGTTTTGACAGACAACACTCTGCAAGCTTGCTATGGTAATGGTTTTGAGGACATCTTAACACCTTCGTGTTCGTCTGGCGAAAAAATATACATTTATGACGTGTTTGTGTATGCCAAACACAGATCACTAAATTGTCCAACTATAGCCACATCACTTGACAGAAATATCACATACTGCTGTAATTATGTTAACCAAGAAGAGGACTGTGGACAAAGATATTTTGGAACCGCAAGCGATTTTCAACATGCACATTATTCGCGATGCACGGGGTTAGCAACGTGCGGAGGAATACAAGTAGCGTGGAACTACACAGAACATTTCTGCAACACAACTGTTTATGCCGATAGGACAAACTATATGAAAATGTGGTATAACTGTATACCGGGTAAGAACATTTTTCTTGGTAATTAGCGATTAATTTTTTTTCTCAGTATATTTAGTATGAATTGTGAAGTAATGTGCAAAAACAAAATATATATTAATCTATCTCAAATTGATTCTACTTAACTTGAGAAAGAATAGATCTGTAGATCATATCATGTTCATCCATACTTAATTAATATGAGTTCTAGTTTATCCGCCTTTATTAAATATTGATAATGATACAGTTTATCCGGTTTTTTCGCGATTATCTATTTTCCCTTTTTTGCGATCATTTTTTTATTCGCAAAATATAAATCACGCAGAAATTATGTCAGCTACAATGTGACATAAAAACTTAACCATTTTTTTATAAACATCTTCAATCATAAAAATTAACTTACGCAAATTAAAAACTGTACAAATCTACCCCTTTTTCGCAAAATTTCCAACAGGTGAAAAAAACGGATATACGGTATAAGGTAGGGCCAAACCAAACTCATTACTTTGCTATCTTAAAATGATACATGAGAAAATATTATAACTTTAGGCTTTGTGAAAAAAAGTGTCAAAATACTTTATCTGAGCAAAATATAATAAATTATTTTTAGATTCCTCTTCACTTTCTATAAATTCGGTGTCTACGCTAACGTCAGATGCAGTGTTTCTCTTCAGTGAAAATTATCCATCAATGATGTCCGAGTGTTTGACTACTTCCGGTGCCACATGTCGAGTACAGACATCAAATGGGTCTCCAATGCAGATCACAGCTCTGGACATCCAGTTTGATGAGGCGTCTGGGGTCTGTCAACAGAGGATTTACATCACTGATGGATCCACAAACAGTGAAATTAACTGTGAGGATAATAATAACTTTGTCAAGAGAGTTGTCTTTACCAGTTCAAGTAGCGCAATTGAAATCAGATTAGATAACACAGCTACAACAACTGCTGGGAAATTCTGGATTCAAATTGAAGGTTAGATTTCTCCTTATTTTGTTCTCTACATAGTACAAAATGGCTTGTATGTAAAAGCAACATTTCATAATTCAAAAGTGTTTTAATATGCAAGTTGAATCTGAGAATTTGCTAAAAACAATATCTTTAAAATATCCTCTCCGCAAGCAAATTGCACATTGTTTTGATGTAAATTAAGCCGGTAGTTAGCAAAGGTAGTCAGTAAGGTTGCAACAACAATGACACCTTTGTGCTCTCAAAAGATATGAGTGATTAAAAGTGGTATCACATCGCTCTCCATGTTATAAACTAGAATGGTTATCTTTAAAAGACACATCTTTAAGAAGACAATGTCATATTTATTTGTCTAGTTGCTAGCTGCAGAACTGTAGCTCTCCGAAAAATATATATTGACAGACCGGAGAGCTACAGTGCCACCCATTGTAAAAACTGTATGTTTATTGTGCACAAAAAGTGCACTGTTTCTCGATTTAGTTCTTCATATTTCAAAAACTGTCATCTTAAAATATTACTTACCGTGTGTTCCTAACACATTCTTTCACTGTTTCCTTGCAGAACAAAACCTTTTCTTAAATTGTTGTTGATAGCCCTCCTGGCCCTGATATTGAAATGATTAAAAAAAACTTGCCATTTTGGTTTGCAAGATAATTCGGTCAAACGCACTTCGTGCAGATGTCAACTACGAGAGTACTTGATAGAGGAGTAAGAGATTTTTTTTAATTAAGCTTTTTCGCAATTGAGGTAAAAATTTGGACGAATTAATCCACAGCGGAGCGCACTATTTTGTGCGCAATAAATACATGTATTCATTTTTTTTCAATGGGTGGCACCGTAGCTCTCCGGTCTGTCAAAATATATTTTTCGGAGAGCTACAGTTCTGCAGATATCTTGTTGCATGATTTTTAACTAAAAGAAACACAAATTTAAGCTTTATTTTTATGTATATGATGCAAAGGAACATTCTTTAGAAACCATACTGACTGCACTATCACACTCTTCTAAGATTAAAAAAAAATCACAAGGAGTCACTTTTTTTATATGAATGAAAACAGAGAGAACACAGAACACGGAAAAAATATAATTAACTTCTTTCAAAGTGTGAGTTCAATTTCAGGAGTTATCTGTAAAATGATGAGGTGTCATTTAACATTGCATTCATTGATCAATTTGGTCATTACTCAATAAATGTATTTCTTTTTAATACGGTTGCGAATGGTACTTTTTTTAAATTTTCAATGGTGGAGAATACTAGCTAGTAATTGACTGATGTTTTAATTTTTTAAAGAAATTGAACAGTGTCAAAACTTTCTAGTTAAGGTTTTTTAACTACCCGATTCTATACTTACAGCAACTCAAAATTCAGGGCGTGTGTCGATCGAATGCATAAACGCCACTGCTTTGTTTGGTTGCGGTTCTTCCATAACAATATCCAGTAGTACTTCATCAGTAAATTCCTCATCAACTAATATAACAGACAGGACAACGACGACCACCTCCTCAATTCAGCTAAACTCTAACAATTCTGAAAACACGAGTACTTCCAGTAGTCTTACTTCTACATCTAGTGATGCAAGGACATCCACAACAACAGCGTCATCGGTGGTGACCGAGACATCAACGAATTCTTCTTCTAACACGTCCTTAACAAAGCAGGACTCGAGCAGTTCCCTTGATTTAAGTATTGAAACGACATTTTTCAATATGCATATATATTTTGCATTCAATGTTGTAATAACTGGAAAACTTTTTTTTATAAAAAGAGATTTATTATTAGGGTATTTGGTTTACATGTGCACTTTGAAGTATTTTCTTTCTTTTTTTTCGTTATTTTTTTCTTTACATATATAGGCTGGGTACTTACTATATTTCCGGGAGCTTTAGCATGTGGTGTAATATTTGGATCCATAACGTACGCTTTGTATAGCTGCATGAAAAGGGTAAAGTTTAAAAAAATTATCTTTAAATTTCTTTATTTTCTCTATGTTGTACATTTAGAGGTTTAAAATTATTTCTTTATTTGGATTGTTGTACCGGTATTTATCTACATTTTACTGGAGGTCTGATTTTTATTTTTTCAGTTTACTCAAGGGAACGTCACTAAAGTAAAGAAATTTAATATGGAAAAGAGTTGAATGAATTTTAATGAATTAAGAAGGCCTGGGACCCGTTTTACAAAAGAACTTTCAACTAAGACAAAGAAAAACTTTATAGTTGATTGTAAAATCTTACAAAACTTTTACTTGTTGTTATTTATTCCTATATAATTTTGTTTACTTTGTTATCATTTATACTAACAAATAAATTGTTTCAAGAATTCAAGACTTGTGCATTGTGTCATGAAAATGTATATCCAGAGTTCTCATGGCTTTGCTTTTGTATTTTTGTGATTGTTGTACCTTTCCGACAAAGATATCAAGCATCGTTTATTAACCTGCGTGACTCATCAGTAACTGCAAACATAAACATAAAGTAGATTCAGATTTGTACAAAGCATGTATCCTGATATATTAAAAAACACACATACAAAATGAAGCACAAAAAGTATAGAACTACATACCAGCTACACTTGAAAACATTCAGGGCAACAGTCCTTCCTCTTGTTTTGGACATAAAAGTAAATGTAATGTAAAGATCATGAATGTCACTTACTTGTCTTTTATCCATGTGTCATGCTGTAAATTTTGAATTTACCGAGTGGCAGTTATTACAAAATTTACAACATGACAACATTTTATACTGCCACCCGGTAAATTCAAAATTTACAACGCTACACATGCAAGAACTTTTCGATTTCAAGATACAAAGTCATCTTTCTGAAAGATAATTTTCAGTTTATTTCTCTCCTTGCTGACGGTCAAATACTTTATATCTAAAAATATAAAGATTTCATAAAATACAGAAAGTAATAAGATAAGCATGTTGAAAGAACTATAGAAACCTCAGAATCGGCTAAAAACAAGCTGTTTAACTACTAGTCGCTAAGGAGAACAGCGGGCTTATTATAGTAATTTTCTCTATATTCTACTTAACAAAGTCTAAAATTGTTGAAGCTAGGGGTATTTTCAGTGAGGAGATGGCGGATCAGAAACCCTTGGATAGCGAAGATGACGATTGACTTCAAAATCTGGCTTTAAGGTTTATGTCATATTTCTAGCCCACATTTTTTCCTTTTGAAAATACTGAAGCTTCTATCAAAAGGTCATTTATCACTGTTTCAATCATAATTACTTTATTAACATTTTATAATAAGACTTATGTTGCTTCTTAGCCATATTTTATATTTTATTTTATACATGTACCTCAACAACACGAAGATGGTCATATTAAGTATATATTTTCTAAGTAATTTTACTAAGTTAACGCGTAATCTGATTGATAATAATTTTGTACAATCCAAAGAAAAAAATCTTACTTTTGTTAGTTTCCTTTCTTCAGTTGGAAAACTTTGACATGACAAAAAGAATACAGTCATTTGCACTCTTTAAACATAATTAAATATTTAAAACCTATTCAGTTGTCACTTACGGTCATGACCTTGAAGGAAAATACATTGAGCTTTGTGTGAGAAATTATTTTCAAAATATGTTAAAATGATATACACGGAGGGAAAAGGCTTTATTTACGCCCAATTATAATATTCAGATCCCTTGGAATTGGTAGCTGATTAGATGTCTTTGAAAATGTTTTTTATTTATTTTTTCTTTCTACTTTCCAAAAGAGTTTTAATTGCGTAACATTCTTTACAGTAGTAACATATTTGCACTTTTTAAATTCAACGTTTATTTCCCACATGCAATTTTACTGAAATGGGGGGGGGCTCTACTTATATACTGAAAATGAATTGTTTGAAATATGCTCCTTTGTATTTATAAAGCATTTATTTATTTTTTATTAGGCAATTTTAAGAGTGCCTTTAAAAATTCGTGCAAAGTGTGGACCTAGGGTCAGGGGTTTATGTCACAGTGTTAGGGGCACTACTGATTATTGCTGAATATTACTGATTAGTTGGAGTGGATTTTTGTTTCCCTACCCTGCATATGGGTATTAAGTAACCAAGCTAAGCAATTGCTAAGTGTATTGTTATGATGATCAAATATTCAGTCGAAAATTCCATGTACGACAGATTACAAATATTATCTAGTCAAAACATTAAATTTCTTTAAATGTTAAGTTCTTCTCTGCTCCTTGATAATAAATTAAAACAAGAGGCCCACGGGCCTTATAGGTCACCTGAGCATTATGCAACAACTTTCCAGTTACTGAATTTGATTCATGTTATAAGCCAGATGCTATATTCCGTCATTAGCAGACCTATTTTTGTATTCATATAAGCAGAATCTGTGCAAAATCTTATGCGTGAAAAGAAGAAAAACACTTGCTGTGGCCTTGAACTCGAGATATATCGATGACGTATTGTCATTTAACAATGGTGATTTCCATTCTTATGTCGATGTGATATATCTTGGTGAGCTTGGGATAAAAGATACCACAGAGTCTGACACGGACGTTTATGGAAATCTAACAACCAAGCTCTATGATAAACGTGATGACTTGAACTTTTCTATCATCAGCTTCCCTTACTTTTGCAGCAATATACCTTCATCACCTGCATACAGAGGTTATTTATCTAAGTTGATTCGTTGCGCAAGAGCATGCTCTTTGTATATGAACAATTTCTAAAACGAGGTAAATTATTAACAAACAAGTTGATCAAACAAGAATATCAGTAGTCTCGTTTTAAGTCATCATTTCCTAAGTTCTATGATCCATACAATGACTTTGTCAGCAAATATAATTCATCATTGAGTCAAATGCTGACTGACTTTTTTTTCATACTTATTGTTAGTTCATTATTTATTCACGAAATTGACGACTGGTTTTTCCGTTATTTCCCGATCATGACAAGGAGCACACGGTGGGTGTCACCGTTCAGGGTATGCTCACTCCTCCATGGCATCTGATCCCACCTCTGATGTTTTGGAGGTCCGTGTTTGCTCTGCTTCTATTTTGTTTTGTATTGTTTTACTGATGGACTTTGATCTTAAAAACTGTTCATTATCTCCATATCCTTCAATTACCTAAAATAAGTAATTTTCTTAGTGTTGACAAATATTTTTGCTTATTTAACCTATACATTTCTTTATCTAAGATTAGTTCATTAAACTTTATTCGTTGAAAATACATGCAGCTTTCTACTTTGAACCCATAAAGTTGTGATGATGAAAATACATGTACCCCAAGCTACATGTAAATTAATTTTTAAACTAAAATTCTCATGCTTCTTATACATGCATGCAGAGATGAAGTAGCTTTAGGTCAACATTGCATATTTGACATAGTTTATAATTTTCCACATGTTAGTTTGTGTTCCAATTCAATATAAGATATTCGGAACATGCAGATTTGACTTTTACCTTGTACTTTCATTTTCATTGTGACGTCACGCGCACCGGTCAATTGATCTTCATCAAAGAGACGTTTGGATTTACGGAAAAGATGTTTTGGTTAAAATTCATTAACTGGTAAGCTTTTTCTTCAGTTTTCTCACATTTAATTAGTTGAACGAATTAAGATAATTGAAGAATTTTTTATGATGTGTTAGTAACTAAATTATAAATCACAATCACCCTAATATAACAATATAATCGGACTATTCAGGTTGTGTACATTTGTATACTCCCCCCAGATTATCATTATGAGTTATTGACATATTCATATTCAAGGATTTATCTTAGTCTTTCGTGAAACGCGATTTTTTTTAAATGGGAAATTAGATAAAATTGAAAAAAGATATTGAAAAACAGTAAGGAAGTTAACAACTTTAACCCCTGTTTTGTTTTTATACCCTCTTTGAAACCCCTTGGTATGCCTTCTAAGATTATATTGCTTTACACAATCAACTTGCATTCCAAATTTGGTTAGAAAATTCCCAAGTGCATCATAATATGTCAATAGTGTGACCATTAAGGCAAGCACAGATACCCATTTGTTTTAATTTAGATCAGTCTCTTCAAAGTTCAAACTGCATATGACATTTCGTACAGACTAGATTCTGACACCTCATGCCATCTAGATACTATTCTTTATTGAGAGGTTGATGGTTGGTTTTCATTTTCCCCCTCAAATTCTTTACAAAAGACCATATAAACACCATTCAGAAATTGGTTAAATGAAGAATCAAACCCACCAGCTATCAATCTTCATTCAGTCGATTTCTGAATTGACATTATAAGGCCTTTTTTAGAGAGGATGAGTAGGGGGTCGTAGTATTAAAACAACACATTTTGAGAAGTGTTATTTTTTTTTTGTAAAGAAATGTGATTTTAAAGGATTTTACACAACATATCTGAAAATTAAATTGGACGACAACTGCATAAACATTAAATTTTAAGGTTACGCGCAATGAATCCCAAACTGTACCTTCTTGTTAAAATTTAAATATTTCAAAAACACATTGGATCTTAAATCTAAATGGTTTGTATAGACTGATATGAATTGAAATCTGTAATCGGTTGAAATAAAATAATATAATAAGTCATTACTTCTAGTGCTAGTATTAAGTTCAATTTCATTATGCATTTAAGATTTGATATTGATGGTATGGGAATTATATTTGTATTTTATTGTTTGATATTGTCAGTCTCCTACTATATTTGCAGGCATTAATGTGCGCTATGCTTGTAGCAAATAGCAAAAATAGCAGACCTTCTAGCTCTTTAAGATTTATTTAAATATTAAATAAACCTAGTACTGGGTAAGTAAAAAAAAAATCTGACACTGACTTACATTCTATCATCTATGGAACACTCCAATTGTACATTAATTATCATTAACATGATTAAGTCAGAAGTTTTGAAATGAAAATACGTCTTCAAAAGAGCTAGTATTTTTTTTAATTACATTTAAAGAAAATCCATAAAGGCTTATTGATGCACTAACTTATTAACCAGTAACCTTGATGTATTTTAGTACCCAGCTATAAAAATTTTCCAAAGTTCATTGAATAATTGGACATTTGTCCTGGATATACCGGAAAATCATCTTTTTTTCTTTTTATAGTAAGATATTATCTCTGGGTGATCATCTATATTTAAATATCAGGTCATCATATTGTCATAATATAGCTGGGTTTTTTAAGGAGACTTTCATTTTCAGTTTATACTTATGATATACCTGTATAAGGCTGTATTATGTATACTTAGTGGTATTGTTCAGAAAATAACAACAGGTAACAGCAAGTAGGTAACAATCTCTTTCTTCCAGTATATTTATATAATTGTTTTTTTCCTTTGGAATTTATTTGAATTATACAATGTAACTGAAATATATGTACATACATTGCAGCAACTTTAAGATGATTACAAGAATTTTTAGAAGTGTCCATAAATAGAGTATGCTTAGATTTTTGATCTACTAAACAATTCTCCTGAACACGATGTATTCATTCTCATTATTACATACTAGTATATAAAGCGTATGTAATTAATTACAGTAGTATTCATTTTCATATTACATTTGATATGTAGCAGTAGGTGATTATAATATGCACAGCCTTAAATAACATGCAGGTCCTGAATTGAAGGATATGTAAATAAGTTTCTTAAATCAGGAAATGATTGAAGCACAAATAGTGAATTTTGAAAGGAAAATATTAAAAGTGTTATGCATATTAATATAATAAACAAGTTAGAAATAAGATAAAGTTCATGCAACTTGTTCATCCATGGAAATTTTATTTTGCTTACCATTAGTAGGTAGCAAAAATATTTATCAAGGTACGATGTAATTTATCAAAGAAATAAATCTATTCAGGTCTTTATAAAATAGGAATAACAAGAAAGGTATGCATATATTGTTAGAAAGAGTGGGTGTATTGATAACACCCTTAACCCCCCTGGTTAAAATTCAATGGTTGTGTTGGGTGTGTGTTTCATTGCTAATTTCCTTATCAACAACATCAACAGTAAACATCTTCTAACAAGCGAGGGGAGAGGAGGTGGATTCACTCCTTTATAATATGTTATAAGGGTTCTGTCCAGCTCTGGTGAGTAATATTAAGTGAACTTATGATGTGTGTACTGACATTCATTCAGGTGTATAGCAAGTGGAGCCTTAATTAATCCTCTCTTTCTGTACATTGTCTGATTCCAATTTTTCTTAAATCATACTGCTAATGCTATTATTGGTTTCCCAAATCAGGAGGAATTAAAAAAAGATTTTATAAGCATCACCTTGGCCATCCCTTAACTACAGGTTTCAATCCTGTCAGGAGTGGGTGTAGATTAAAATCCATGGCTCTCAACAACTCATGTTGTCATGAAAGTTTAGTCCCCTAGCTGTCTGTCTGTCTGTATCAGGGAGGATCAAAATCCTAATTCTTTATAGAACAAATTGTAAATGTCACACCAAGTTATATTGTCAAGGATGCAGGACCTGGAGTCTAAGTTTTGAATGTTTATCTGAAGGACATCTTATTGATTAATAATATGTACATTTTGGTAGGAAGTAATAGGGGTTCAATTTACAGAGGACAGTTCAAAAATTCTTAAAACCACATCTTGCTGCATGAGTAGTTGTGTACTTATATTGTTAGACCAGATTCCAAACATGGAATTTTTTAAGATTATAATTCAATTATTTCAAATTTAATTTAGAAATTATCAAAATCATTGACATGTACATGAAGCATATGTATAGTATTCTTAATCAATCTTCGGTAATTTTCTTATTTTATTCATAAGCTGTTAGTCTGCTACTACAAAGACAATTATGAAAATCAAAAGAACTATCTGTATTAAAAGAGAAGAGAGTGCTTATATAACCTGATGCTGCATTCCATGAATTAATTAGTTTTAAAAAAAAACCTGTTTGAGTGGGAAAATGTAGGACGTAATATAGTTCTAGAATACCTGCAGGTATGTATAAAAATGGTAGGGGAAAGTAATAATTGTGGGCTTTATTCTGTATTATGTGAAGAAATTTTATACGGTAATTGTAGTGATTTCACTATAATCAAGATATCTAAATGATGTATGAGGTCTTTAGATATTAGTAAACATGAAACAGTGAGTCCTATGTGATTCTATTTTCCCAAAATTTCTCAGGATGAAAAAAAAATCTTAATATTTTCGTGAACCTAAAAGATTAAATTAATCTGAGTTTCTTTATGAGTTGACAACACGATTATGAAGCAATTATTACCTGTACCTGCAGTTTTAAGGATGTTAATAGCTCAGTTATCTAAGACAAATGAAGATATACCGGTAACTGTATACCAGTATATGGCACATTGGGTCTTACAAATAAAGATATATTCTACTCATTAGTGTCTGTCCACACAAAGAATAATCCGATGTCTGGACAGTGTGTATTGATTCTAGGGTTTCTCTCTACTCAGCATTTTGTGACCACTGGTGTTTTTAGCCAGTATTTAAATTCCGAGCTTTCTATCCTTGAACCTTGATCCTGCTGATCTGTTATAGTTGTTGACAAATAGCGGGCCTGTGTGAGATTTATTGCCCTGTTGTAAAGAGGTAACATTAGAGGTATTGCCTAATTAAAGACTATCTCTGTTGGCACCTCCTAGGACAGGGCTTGATCATTCACGCCAGGAGTGTCTATCACAGAGATAATTATGCACAATGATTGTTAAGATAGATTGTGATGATGGATTAAGATGAACAGTTCAAATGACTTGAACATGTTGAAGGTATTTTACAAGATTTCAGGCTTTGTTTATGATTTTAGGATAAATTTTATATATAATGCAGATGCTTTAGATTACAAATATATTATACATGAATATTTTATGGTTTTCAGAAACAAAACTTAATATATTAAATAAGGTTTATTATTGAATGCTTATAATATACTTATTCTAGGTTTATAGATATTGTAAGATCTCAGCTCTTTTAAATTGCAACTCGTGTGGAAAACAAAATTGTCATTTTAAACACAATGATGCATTCATCCATGAATTCACTTGATGAACGAACATGATGAAAACATCAAAAAAATGAAATTAAATAATAAGATACTTGTATTTGGCCATAAAGAGGAATCGTGCACTTGAGTACTAAATGAGTGGGTTTTAAGTGTTTATTCACGGACTTCAATGAACTTTGAGCTGACTTTCTTGTTATCATTATTGAGTATAAATAGATTTCATTGTAGTGCCTGGTACAATGTTGTACATGTGACTTTAAAACAATATATCTATGTACATAATTTGATCACTCTTAAAAAGTTTATATTTTATCAGTTTAAATTTATATATACACTTTGAAATGTTTACACTATGAAATGTGCACATGCTACTGGCAGTAAATGATAAAATTCAAAACATACTTATTATACTGTACTTGCAGATATAAATTTTATCTACAGAAACATTCATAAATAGTGCATTGACACAATCACATGTCTATAATGTATTCAAGCAGTTGCTAAATGATTTATTTTTAAAATGTGTTCATCTACCAGGGATTTTATATAGCTGTCAGAAAGGCATGCATTCCAAGAATGAGTTTCGTTCAGCACTTGCATCCCTGCTGATAAATGTTCTTTCAAGAGTTAAGATCGAAATTCAAGTCACTTCATTATTATTACTTCAAACTTAAGAAGCTCTAAATGTGTTTGACCTAGACGACTTACAAAAATAATCCAAAATGTAAAGAGCTCGACTTTTTTCTGGATAGTGTATTTGTGAATTGGTGTGTAATACGATATTTATTCTTCACTGTCATTTTTTTTTTTTCAGATGGAAACAAGGCTTTTATTCCGAGTCAGATTATTCACAGCACACACAAGGATGGATTTATTTATGGCTTACCTGCATTGGTTATAATGCAGTGTTCAGGTGGATTTCTGATCAATGAATGCAGATGGCAGCTATGCATGTAACTGTTGGACGAAGTGATATTGACTTAAAGTTATCTGTATAGTTGAATGATTACAGTGTAATTTTTCTGGAGGACAGACACAAAGAAGAAAGATGGGGGCCGTCAATAGCTGCTGTATTCCAAAGCATGTTGATTCGGATTCAAGCACCCCGAAAAAGATTGGACATAGGAGGAATTTGAGCGCAGCTTTTAACATGTCTGCAATGATGGAGGGTGATCAGGGCCAAAATCTTTTGAATATTAATTATGCAACAGAGGAGGAACTGATGACTCTGCCAGGGATTAACAGAGCCACAGCTCAGGCCATTATAGAGTATCGAAGAAAAATTGGTGGCTTTAAGAAAGTTGAGGACGTAGCATTAGTTTCTGGTGTGGGTGCTGTGAAATTGAGTATAATTCGGGATGAGATAACTCTTTCTATGAAACGGCAAGGTAGCACTGGACCCCCAACAGAAGAAAATTCTCCGACGGGTAGTCGATCAGACATTTCATTTAAAAGTGAGACATCTAGAAAATCTAATGGAAAAATCAATGTGAATTCATCTAATGTGTTCCAGTTAATGAAAGTAAAAGGCATTGGACAAGTTCTGGCAGAGAATATAGTTACATATCGAGACAAGAAAGGACAATTTAAAGCATTAGATGACCTTATAAAGGTGAAAGGAATAGGTCCAAATTTACTCAGTGCAATAAGAAATCAGCTAAGTGTAGATGATTCAGAAAACTCAAATAATACTCAACCTAATGGACATGTTCCCAGTGATTCCGTTAACAGTGGCAATACGATTATTCCTCCCAAACTGTCAAATAATGACCATAATCATACCAATTGTAGGGTATTATCAAGTTCAACAGAAAATATGTTGGACATTTTAGAACCTATTATCAAATCGGGTACCAGACCCAAAGTGACACCTTTTAATTTTAAACATAAGAACCGCTCTGTTGTGAGGGTGGCTTCTTGGAATGTGGAAAGATTCGATGAAGAAAAAGCCAACAACATAGGGGTGCGAGAGGTCATTTGTATGACTATACTGGAGAATGGGTAAGTATGGAAAAGGGAATGAGTATATTTCTTGATGAATTTCTGTTTACAAGTAGGATTGTATAGGATTCGTCTGAAATCATCTCATAGTTCACCATGCACAAACCACAACATACAGACATAAACCCCCTTCCCACCCCCCACCACACCCCAAAAATGTCTTCATGCATCACACACTGCAGGGGGAACTTTTCATAGTACACTTATGAACATAGAGAATATTGTAAATGGTGAGAGGAATTCAGTTGCAATCTCAATTTATGAACATTGTTTTGGTTAAACACAGTGAGGAGTGCACTAATATCAGACTGGAAAATAAAACACAGATGTGATGACGTTGAGACTTTATTATACACATCATCAGATCATCACTGATTCACCTATACAGCTAAATCATTATCTGTAATGACAATGCCAAGGATGTCTAGGCTTTTGATCAGGTGACCTAATTCTGCATGAAGCATATTGCTCATTGATGTGCAATTAAACTCCTTTGAGTTCAGTTCATTATAGTGTTAAACTTAAGTTCATTACTTTTAAATGAAAGTCAAATGAACAACAGCACACAACAACATGAAACAGCTTTGTTACATTGCACATTAATATGCACATATAACATGACAATATGAAAATCCAAAATATCATGTACATACATGTGCATCATAAATGAAATTTAAACATTTATTGTGCTCTATGCCTCTAGTATCATGTCTATCTGTCATCCTGATTGGTATAAACAACAAACGTTGCCTTGCTAATGAGACCCAACTTGCAAGTTGTTGAGACCAGGGGTTATGATTATAAAGCAGGTAGGCTATTCAAATTAAAACTAAGAAGCAATGTCATTATAACACCAAAGAATTAACTGATTTCTGTCTAATTAATTTTTAACTTGTACCGAAAACAAGAAAATTATATTTCTCAAATTAAGTTACGGTCATATCTTGTGTTTTTAGTTAATATTAACTAAATATGTTTAAGTGTTATTAATTGTACACCTACTTTTGACTGAGGTCTGATATTCTATTCATATCTATAAATTAGCAAGTTTCTGTCTGATGAAGTCAGGAAAAGTTTCTTTTAATCAAGCAGATTTTTAATATACTGTATACATTGTACTAATAGTGTGTTAACTGAAAGTTTGAAAAGCTACACATTTATCAGTAAAGTCATAGGTCTACATGAAATGGGGAAATGTTAAACTGCTGATGATATGCATACTTGCACATAAGGCATGTTACATTGATCAAGTTGATAGTATTAACTTTTACTCCTATCATTACCACTAATGTATTGAACAAATAATGGAGACTTAACCCTGAATTAGTAGCAGGAGATTATAAAATACACATGTAATTACTTGTTTAAAAAATAGAATAAACTGTCTGCTGCACAGGAAATTAAGTGCACAGGAAATTAAGTGTCATTTATGAAATTATTGATTATTGTAGTAGGCAAAATAGAACTTCAAAAAGATCAATATTGTTTGGGGAAGTGTAGCATGTTGTACACTATATGATACTGTCTAATTTATTGCTATAGATATATTATTATGTTTCAAATAAATTTATTTGAAGAAGATGACAGTGTTATCCATTGAATTTTAACACTATATATATGGTCGCCTGCATGATGCAGTGGTTAGAATGTCAGCTCTAGACTCGCGAAGTAAGGAATTCCTTATGTCGCGGGTTCGAATCCCACCGTGAGACATTTAGGAGCAGGTCCTTCGAATGAGACCGTTTAAACCAAGGTCCCTTTCGCAGTAGCTAGGTAGTATAGGGAACTTGTAATATTAGCTAATACAGAGAAGTTTTAATATTGCTAGTACTAAGTAACTTGAAATATTATAACCTATAACAGGGAACTTGTAATATAGCTAGTACAGGAGACTTATCCAGTTATTATTACAGGGAACTTGTAATAGGTTGTTCTGGGAACTTGAAATATATCTAATGCAAGGAACTTGTAATGCAACTTGTACAATGAACTACATGTAGTAATAAAGCTAGTACAGGGAACTTGAAATATAGCTAAATCAGAGAAATTGTAATACAGCTATTAAGGGGATCGAGCTTGTAATTTAAAAAGCTAGTACAGGGAACTTGTAAAATTTCAGCAGTCTCGTTAAAGTCATCATTTCCTAAGATCAATGGTCGATACAATGACCTTGTCACCAAATACAATATCATTGAGTCAAATGCTGACTGACAGCAGGGGATGCTTACTCTTCCATGGCACCTGATCCCACCTCTGATGTTTTGGAGGTCTGTGTTTGCTCTGCTCCTTTTTGTATTGTTTTATGGATTTTTGATCTTGAAAACTGTTCATTATCTCCATGTTTCACTAGTACAGGGATCGAACTACATGTTATAAATAAATATAGTTATTACAGTCAGTCCTGAACTTGTAATTTACATGTAGCTTGTACATATACATATATTTACATCTGCAAATATATTTCTTAGATGAACCTATTGAGGAGAAAATACGTTCAATTCTGTGTGAATTTCATTTGGGGGTCAGAGGTCATAGAGCGACCGGATCACAGAGCGATGTGATATTTTGACCAGACAACTTCTAGGTTATTGCGCCTCACTAAATAGCAAAACATTTGCCCGTTCTTGTAATAAATATAATTTAACTCGAAATGTATTCGTTTCAAATGTAAATATAAGTAATAAACAACAAGGTTAAAAAGTTCACTGGGAAATGAACTTTTAGTTGGTACATTATCAACTAAAAGTTCATTACCCAATATTTACATTCGCTGTGTTTTTCTAGTAAGCCAACTGTGAAATTGATTTGAAAACCATTTTTGTGTAAACTCACGTGTAGAAATATACACCTTAAAAAGTGTGTTAACGTGACGTCACAATGACTTGAATGAGGCTGCAGCGACGTTAGTAAAAATGCAACAATATAGGGCAGCGAGAAATTCAAATATTTAGCATATTTTAGTTGCTTCCAAACACGTAAAATGTAAATGTAAGGTATGTTTTTCAGTTTAGTGTGAATTATTGGTGTGTGAATCACACAGACTTGCACGTAGCCATATTTTTCATGACGCGCTAGCGCATCATGAAATATGCCTACGTGACAAGTCTGTGTGATTCACACACCAATAACTCACACAAAACTTAAAAACATTCCTTAAGAGAACTTTTTAACATTGTTGTTTATTTCTTAAGTATCCCTTACTATATATATATGCATTAGCATTTTAAGATGATGTAAGAAATTAATATGGTATCATATTTTATAAAATGTAGAACAAGTGTAAGACATTTGTGAACATTATGCACATCTTAATTAATTAAATGTATATATTTTTCTTTCCTCTAGCTTTGGGGTTGTTGCATTCCAAGAACTAGCAGATAAAAATAGTCTTCAAAAGGTATGTTTAATATATGATTTTGTTTGAAGTATCTTAAAGGTTATATTTCATGATTATCCATTAGATTTTTTCACTTTTACCTTGATTATGGCTTAATCACAGTATTTTGTTAGCATATATTCTAGTCGAAACATGAACAAGAGAGATTATTAGAGAGAAAGTTTCATATTAATACTAGATGATTAATTAATATGACATTTGCACATACTTTAAATTGTTTTTTTTTATGCTGTTAGATTTGTGATGAATTAAACAATCCCACAATTACCCATGTCAAGAAATGGCCGGGAGTAAGGGGTTCCTGGAAGTGTGTGGTTTCCAAGGCAACAGGAAGAATGTACAGGGTATGTATCACATGAAATGTGATTTATCCGTTTATTGTGGAAATGTTAATTTGCTTTTGTGTATAAGGAAGCTTCTTTATTACATAAAGGAAATGAGTTACTTGTACTAGTATTTGTTATGAAAATTAAAAAATAAGGAAATTCAAGGTGTGCAACCACATACATATGTATGTTTATTTCCACCAATAAAATGGGAGGATCGGCCATGTAGCATTTGACCATTAGTTTGTTTTTATTATTCGATCATCAAGAAAATTGTTTTAGAGTATGTTTATATTGAAGTGATTTCTTAGGGATAAAAGTATCAATGAGAGGGCAGGGGAATATTTGATTTTGAGATAGTTCTGGGATACATAGAATTTACTCTCTTGGGTGCCTTTTTAATTTCCAGGTGTGATAAATTACAGAATTTAAAGATTTCTACTGTAAATTTTCTTGTATGGCTTTTGAATTCACTTGGCAAAAAATATGTTTACAAAAAAGTATATCATGGTAATAACATTTGTAAATAGTCTTAAAGAATTACAAGTTTAAAGCTTGTGTGCAGAACATGAACACTGTTTCTTAAAGGATATGGAGGTCAATATGATGAATGGAAAAAATAAATGCAGGTCCTGTATGCTTTACTGCTGGATGTCCAGTGATTTTCAGATAATAACTCTTGAATACATTCTTATTTTACATGTTTTACAAGAGGGCTTATGAGGAAGATTTGTTCTATGTTTTTTTGAGGTCGACTGGCAGCATGACATGTGGAATAAAAATTCATTCATCCATTTCAAGTCAAAACTTCAACATCAAGGTCATCTTTAATTTTGACTGTTCTTCTTTTGAATATTTTTTAAAGTGTTTTTTTTCCCATTAAAACATGGTGATACATTTTGTGAACAAAAAAAGTTTCTTTTTTTTGTCAACAGTAAAATTTTTTTTTAAATTAATGACTATTTTGAACTTTAAAAAATGCTACCAAATAAAGTATGAGAGTATAATAATTACATTTACTACCGGTATATGAAAAAGTAATAAATGTATGCTGCATTTATAATTTTCTTAATTTCTTTTCTGTTAGCAATCTTTAAAGAAATCAATATCATATCTTCAAACAAGTACAGAAATATCATTATCTGTCCCTGGGGGGTTTAATTATCAAGCTTGATTGCCATGTATAGCAGTTTGGATTCAGCTGAAGTCTAAAATTGTATGTAATGTGATCTAGCTGTCAAATTCAGGGTCTTTTAAGAGTTGTGTCTGTAAGGAATAATCACTCAAATTTAACAGTGTTTCTTGTGAACTTAAAAGATATAAAACAGACAATCACTTTGTGAGAATGCAACAATAAATTTATTTTGTTGACCGGTTTCAACCAGGGATGGTCTTCATATCAGAATCATTTGAAAGTGAAGACTTTAATTGTGATTCAAAAGGATTTGGTACCAATTCTATTTGCAATTATTTTTTTTTTTTTTTGCAATTTTTTGGGTGCCCAGGATTTATAGAGAGAAGATAATAATTTTTTTAGCCTTGTAAAGATGCCTACAAATACAGCTAGGACAGTTTAAATCCCTTGTGGACAAGTTTTATTGTACATATTAATCTATCAGTAGGTAAAGTTTATATATACAAAATCTTCAGTGTAATTTAACTGTAGGTGTATTTGTTGTTAATATCTTCAATGTAATTACCAGTGGCTCTTTGTTGTAGAGCTTGGAATACAATGGATTTCTTTATGACACATCACAAGGAGTTTCTCTATCAAGTTCTGCCAATTTAGAAAAGCCAGCTAGTTCCACCAGAGACTTTGTTCGCAGACCCTTCATTGGAATTTTAAAGGTATGCATGTTAATATATTAAGTACTGAAGCAAGCTAGATACTTAAAATTATGCAGAAACATCTTTTCTTCAAAAGAACTGACTACTAATCTAAACTATTTCATAGATATTACAGTATTTTTGTTAAATCTGCACAAGGCAGGCGTACAACAAAGTTCATCCCCCTTTCCGATTATCTTTGTACATCAAAAGCCTCATTTGAAAGTGTTTGTTAACTTTTGCAACATATCCTCTGTCAGGACACCAATATACATAACAGCCTGAGCCTGTATCAATGATCAGAGATATTTTTTGATAGATGAAGAAGTTTGACTGTGTAATGGCCAGTGTTCACCTGAAGGCTACAGGTCTGGACAATGAGGACTTAGAGAAACTCCAGGCGGAGATAGATAATGTACCTAAAGTGGTTAAGGCCATAGAAGAACACTACCCAGGTATGGACTGGTCATTTTATATTTCATGGAAAGTAAACATCATACATTTATGTACATTAGAGTGTAAGGTTTTAATTTACATCATCATGCACAATGCAGTAGCCCATTTGTCTACTTCTTCCTTTGCAGTGAATAAAAAAAAATTCTAGAATTTCCTAACTTACCTTGGCTAGCAAAATTACATACATTTCATTTAAATGCAGGTATTATCTGTTTTCTTGATAAAGCAGTAAAAAATAAAAGAATTTTTACAATACAAGGATCATTTTTCTCTTTGTATACCAGTAAATGAAATTTCTGACAAGACATTATAAGTAGACATTTAGTGAATTATCAAATAAGCAATACCTAACCTGTAAACATGTGCACACAAAAAGACAGGTGTCATAATTTCTATACGTGCAAAATAGTAAATAAAATACCTGTATACAAACTTTTGTTCTGGATGGTTCAATTTTAAAATAGGTCACAAATACAGAGATTATAATTTCCTATGACTTGAATTTGTATTTTTAAAAAATACTTTCTCAATTCTCATGTTAATTCTTTAGGTAACTGATTTGCTTCTCAGAATTCAAAGTCAAGATATTTTTGCTAAATAATGAGTTTATGTTATAGAAAGTGAAGGCAAACATTGGTACACTGAAATTGCACTAGTAACCCATTGGCCATACCCTGTACTTATTCATACATGTATATAATTTATTCAAAGACTAGATTTGAAGGATTTGAAGAAAATGCCCCCTTTGAAAAGGGAGTGTATAGAACAGACATCTGCACAAAGTGGAGCATGTCATTCATAATAATATTATGTAAATTTAAGATACAAAACACATGAAAATATCAAATCAGACTAAATTCATAGCAGACTCGAGAAAAAAAAAAGCTTCATGGGGTGATACCCATGACACACTAACAAAATAAACAGCAAAATAGTAACCATTGTGCATAAGGTGGCAGATCAATATTGTGGATATGAGGTGGACAAATATTCTGGATGAAGCAGGATTTCTGTTGTGTAAACTGAATAAGAACAGAAGGAGAAGAGTCGAGAAATAATACAATGATTTATTTAAATAGGTATAGGTGATCTAAATAAAAGTATGTTTTCTATTGATTGATACAATCTTTAGAGAGGGATATATTGTAAAATTGAACCCAAAATTTGGATGTAAAGCTTTCATTAGCTGAAAAGCTTAGGAAAGTACACAATTGCCTCAGGACCCTATAAATATGAACTGTAATGCTTGGGACTCGGTGAGTTATTTGACCTTCGTTGGATTTATGAAAAGAGAAGCCTGTACTCATTTAAAAAAGCATGATATAAATGTATCCTGTGGAGCCCCATTAACCTGGAAGCTCCCCCCCCTTTCAGACAAAATTTATTGGGAATAATTTATATTAATGCATACTAAATTTGCCTGTGGAATCCAGAATTTTCATTTATCTGGCTTATGTGGTAGAGATGCCAAATTAGTGAGACTTTTACTTTTACTATGGAATTTTTTGCATATTTTCAGGAGAGAAGGACATCATGATCCTGGGTGATTTCAATTTGGAGCCAGAAAAGGAAGGTGAGACCATTTTGAACTGCTTTGTCATTTGTCCTACTTAGTGCATACAAATACCCCAGATAGATGTAGTTCAAGTACTTAAATTACAGGAAAATTGAAAAGGAGAATATTGAATTTCAAGGTCATGATATTCAAATGAACTTTGTAAACCCTGGTGATGTACTCGTTGTACATGTACTATATTTTGTTTACATCTTACTAGATGGAGTACAGTTATTAAATTGAAAAGGGTATGAGTACACTTGCCTTGCTTTGGATGACCTCTATTTATTTTTAAGTCAGAAAATCAATGTAAAGGATATCCGATAACTTCATAATATAATATTGATATCAAAGTCAAACATTCTAAATTTAAAGTTGACCAATATTGTCTTACTAGGGTACCGATACATGTTTATGTGAACATCAAAAAAAGAGAAGAAACTCCCATTATTAAGAATGAAATGTACCGTGGAATTCACAGATTTTTACACAGAATGAAATCATGTGAGAGCATGCATTGATAATATGATGAGATTTGAAATCCAGTTTATTTATGTGTTATGTATTTGACAGATTTTGATTGTTTGCGAGAGAAGGGCTATACTAATGCAATACCTGTGGGAGCTTACACAAACATCAGCAATAAGAATATGAAGGGCAGCCGTACCTATGATCACATCTGGATAACAAAGGAAACAAAGAGTGTGGCCACTGGTAATGTTTGTTTATTATAAATCTGTGTATGTATGTGTTAGTCCTGTGCATATGAGCTGTTGTTTTAAAAAACAAAATTATAATTATATGCTCCTGTCCAAGATTAGGAAATATAAAATTTTTAGCTCACCTGAGTGAAGGATCAAGTGAACTTTTCTGATCAGAATTAGTACTTTGTTTGTGGTCAGTGTTGGCATTGTAATTATATACTTTTTCACTCTGTAAAACCCCTGAGCCAGTTTTTACCAAATGTGGTTCTTTTCTTTTTATAGCATACTACATGTAGTACATGTACATGTAATAAAAACAAAATATGGTTTCTTATTGTGAGAGTATTTGTATTGGGAATTATCAATATCTTATGATTCAATGATTTCTCCTCATTCTGAAAGTCTTGTTCTTTATTTAGGTAACTCGGGGGTGGTGAGAGAAGGCTTGACCAATGCTCTTATTCCAAATGGCTGGAGCTGGGGAGGTGTGGTCAGTGACCACTGCCCAGTGTGGATGGAGCTTTACACAAGCAAAGATTTGGACAAGGCTGACCTAAGTATAGGGGCGGAGGCAATCAAATTTACTCTAGGAACAGAGGGCTAATGGAAAAAGGCTCTGGATACAGAAAACATGTGATACACTGGGAGATGAAAGTTGAGATTTATCATATTTATTATCTTGCCACAGTTGAATTTGTATACTCTAGGATAATTGTTAATTTTACATACTTTTGTCAATTACATCAAGACCGTGTTCTTGATTGCTGTGCCTGAGCAACACAATATGTCACTTTTATGTGTATCATGAATTAAATTTGTCATTGATTTATATGTACTGCAATGTATTATATTGAAGAGTACTTGATTTTATTAAACTATCGTGGAGTACATGGAGTCTTACATGTAACATGAAAGTGTGCAGAATAATTTTATATCAAATCCAGCATCTGGGCATTTTTATTCACATTTTAATTTTTATTTTTTATACTGCTTCAACTTGTATGATTGTTGAATTTGTTTTGTTTTTCTCATCTTACCAAAATATTTGTTATCTAGTGCATGAGGGTAAATCAGAGATGATAAACTTATTTTTTGTTAATTTCATACAGTATTTGTGGATTTTTTTTTCTCATTTAATGTTTTTTAACATTTACATGTATTTAGTCAGCATATAAGCATGAGTCAGACAACCATTTTATTATTCCCTTTCTTAAAAAATATATTAATTAACCAATTTTTTTTCCAAATACACCAAGTATAATATACAAAAAATATCTGTATAAGAATGTAAAATTTTCATTAGCTCTAAACCAATTCTTCGCTTCATGTAGCTATTATGTGCATTTTACATTGCATTACTTTTTTCATTTCCACCATATGGTTCAAATAATTGCACTTTTTAAAATTTTTCCTAATGCAATAAGTTTACAAACAATGCAACACTACAATATCAGATTTGTGTGCCAAAATAATCAGTGTAGATAGAATATTAATTTTTGACATTGCATATAATTTATAACATCATAATTTACCATTATCATAATTATGGTAAGATGGTAAAGTATAGAAAAATAACATGTTTTTCTTTCTTAAGGCTTGTTTTATATCGCTGCATTTCATTTCCGGAAATCTGCATAGCATTTCTCCGACATTTTATTACTTCATTTCTGACATAATTTTGTTTTCATTTCCGGAATTTACCTGTGCAGCAATATGATGTTTTCCAAGTAAATGAAAATGGAATTTTTATAAATATAAAAATCCATCTTTTATGCATACAAGAAGCACTAAGTCTAGGTAAAAGAGTTCAATGAGCATACAACTTTTTAACCACATTTAATGTGCACTAAATTCAATGTCAGTGACAGCACCAAACTTGTGTCCAAGACACTTGATGTACTCTAATCGACTTTTGACTCCGGTTGATAACGCATATATTATACTGCTCTACACAGAACATAAATTTTTCTGCTTCACGTCTGCGCAGGGTAAACACTGAATCAATCGCTCGAATTTTAATGTACACTGTAGGTAGTTGCCTACATTTTCCATTTCCACAGTCACTTCATAGATAAATTTACAAAACTCAGAAATTGGATTTCAAGGAATTATTTATGATTTATTCCTTAAAACTTTTCATAGGTAAAGTCTTCAGATCTGTAACTAAAAGTACTATCTGAAAAATGTCGGAAATGAAAACCAAAAAATGTCAGAAATGAAAACTAAAAAATGTCGGAAATGAAAAGTTGATTATTACAAAAAAATTCTGGAAATGAAATGCAACCGTTTTACATATATATTTATTACATACATTTTGTCATGAAAGTTAAATGTAGACATTCAGATTATTTTTATTCCATCATTTTATCATCGCATGTTTCTCTTTACATTGTAACCATACTAATATACATACATGTATATACCTACATGCACAGCCGGGAGGACATATGTGTTACCACATTCTGTATCTTTGTTATTAATTAGCATACTCAAATTGAAATTTGTCTCTTCTGTTAGCAATATATCATATTCTTTATAAGAATACCTGTGAATGTTTGAAGTATTTTTTTGTTATGATCATTCAGTTGTTAGGTGCTTTTGTGTTCAGCCAAAACAAGAGTTACATTGTAATATTTTTCCGTTTCTCTCTCAAACCAGTGTTGAGGGAAAAGTGTTTTGGTTTTTCCCAATAGATAAGTTTTGTTTCTTCAACCAAATATGAAGAAAAAAAAACTTTTAATGTTTTTGCCTATAAACAATGAAATGATATACAGGCAGTCGAATAAATGCCTTTTTTTTTTTAAAAATAAGTAATTTCATACCTTCTAACAGTTAAAAATTCTGATCAGTCACAGAAAGAAAAAACAAAATTTTAAGTTTATACTTAAACTTTTTTAATTACATGTATTGATGTAACAGAGTACATTTTTAAAATAACTCAATGACAATAGTGAATGCATGCTGATGTTATTATTTTAGTTTGCATACACCATGTCAAGGGAAATTATGTATTTATGTTAACTCAGATCAAACAATAATCACATTTAAGGAAACTTCAGTTGACACTCAAAAAGTATATGACCTCCTCAAATGCTCAAAGCAAATGTATGTTTTAGGCTGCATGAAAGTGACCTTTTTATCATCGACAGTTGTATTTTTAAGTGTATGATTAAAAAAAGTACATGATTGTATACTCAATTATGATGACATTTTAATTTGTTCTATTTCAATGGATTTCAGATTTCATTTTGAGTATATATATACATGTACTGGTATATTTATTTGGCCAGTTGTTATGTGATGGAAGGAAGACAAAATTAACAAAGATGATATCAATAAATAAGGATACAATAATATTTATTGTTCTTGTCATATATAACATTAGGAACAAGAAGGGGGAGCATAAAGTTATTTGTTTAAATGCATGTACATGGTCTGCAGATAGGTTGGAGATTTTTTGGGTTGCTTATAATACATGTATACTAAAATGCATCACACTCAGAATCAAGTCTTTCATCAAAAAGTTGTGGCATTTGTTGAAATTAGTATAATTTGACCTGATGACTCTGCTCTGATATTCAAAGATAAACATTCTTCAGTACAAGCATATATTTTTCAAAGTCATTAAATCAATGTTTCTGATAGATCCATGTACAAACACTAGGAATACTAAGTACCTTCTCTAGATCATGTATCATGTGAACCAATGGAAATAAACAGTTTTAAAAATTGCCTCTATGAGGGCATTAATTTGCCTGTTTATTGACACAAAGTATGAATTCTGCAATTTTATTTAATTTAAGCCAAGTTGGGATCATGTTTCATCTCATGATCAATAAATGATCTCTTTGGGGCCATTGGGGGTTGTGTTACTTATAATATCATGAGGTTTATGGATTTCCCAATTTGCTCTGAACTAGTACATGTATTACAATATATTGTGAAGGAAACCAAAATTGTAGTAAACTAGAGGTACTATGAGCACTGAGCTCAAAATGATGCTCCCCCAAGTGAAAAATTTTTCAAACAAATCACTTACAAATTGCCTACAAATTGCTTTAAAATCACTTATAAGTGATTTGTTTCAGTGATTTGTAAGCAATTTATTTAACAAATCATGCTTAAATCACTTTCTACCAAAATGATGACCATGATTTGCTTACAATTTGTTATGAAAGGGTGATTTGCTTGCGATTTCAGACAATTTCTGAGTGATTTGTTAAACTTAGGAAATTGTTACAGTGATTTCTTCATGATTTGTTGAACTTAGCCGTTCTTCAAGGTGATTTGAAAATGATTCCTGGAACTTAGTCTTTCTTCAAAGTGATTTGAAAATGATTTGTTAACTTAGTCTTTCTTCTGGATGATTTGTAAATGATTTGTTGATCTCATGGTCCTTATTCAACGTGATTTGAGAGTGATTTACTTCACAACTTCCGCCTGGCTTGCTGATTGGTCAGTATTAGAAACTCTACCACCAATTTTCATTTATTAGATTTGAATTGAAATGAAAGGAGCTAAATTGTGCTGTTCTAGATTCATACCTCTCTTCTTTTGTTGAAACTGATGTTTTTTCCATAACCATGCAAAATATAGTTTTAAGGTATGTATAACTGTATTATGCTATCATTTCCTCCTTAGATTCAGTTAATATATTCCATATGTTTACATGCAATTTATTGTTCTTCAGAAGACCAACAACAAAGTCAGTGGCAATTAATGTTTAAAACAAAATCTATGTAAAGCTATAAGCTTCAGCAAATTACTGGCTTTTTCAAAGTGTCTACACAAATATTTATTTCAGATAAGAAATTGTTCATTTACCAACTTCTAAAAGTCAACAGTTATATGCTTATAGCATATTCTAAATTTGGAGCCAAGTAGTCATGTGTGTATATATCTAAAATACATGATGCCATCTTAATTAGGACACATCCTAGTAAAAGTTTATATTTTAAAATACTCTTGCTAGAAGTATTTTGTTAATATACAACAAATACGAGGGTTGATCCAAAAGTAATGTCACAGTGTCCATATCTTTTATATTTGGCGTCATATTATCAAATACAATATACCAAAAGATGTACAAATACAAATCTAATAAACATTGAAATTTTCATTTAATAATGTTTTTTTAAATTTATTTTATAGATGTTTAAAACATAAAGCAGAGGGGGTGTCGCCGCGTCACAACTGAACGTCACATTTTAAAGTGTATTTTTTCTTAGAATGAAAAATACAAACATTTAAAAGATCGTAAAAAAGCATAAAAATCTCTCTTTTTTTTCAAAAAGACACAATCCAAGTCATTTTATACTCTTTAATTGAAAATAAAATGACGGCATTGGTATTTGTGATCATAAACATTGTTGTTTTACTCTCTTGAATTGAATAAAGGGATTGTCGATATGGGGAAAACGGCTCGGCGAGTTGTAATGCATTTTTGCTTCAAAATATGGGTGTTTAAAACATAAAGCAGAGGGGTGTCGCCGCGTCACAACTAAACGTCACATTTTAAAGTGTATTTTTTCTTAGAATGAAAAATACAAACATTTAAAAGATCGTGAAAAAGCACAAAATCTCTCTTTTTTTCTAAAAGACACAATCCAAGTTATTTTATACTCTTTAATTGAAAATAAAATGACGGCATTGGTATTTGTGATCATAAACATTGTTGTTTTACTCTCTTGAATTGAATAAAGGGATTGTCGATATGGGGAAAACGGCTCGGCGAGTTGTAATGCATTTTTGCTTCAAAATATGGGAATCATCACTAGCGACAGTTACGTTAATTAATTAGACTTACAGAATAAAGAATATAAATAAGAGACTTTTATATAGATGGTTTAGTAATTTTGAGCTGATGATGGGTCATTGAATGATCAGCAGAGGGCAAGAAGACCGAAAGATAGGAGATCGGACGTAAACGTTAAATGGTGTCTGACGTTGTCTAAAAACACAGACGGATAGAGCGACATGTGAATTTGTAAGTTTGCCTTATGCTACTGTTAAAAAAATTGACAGATGGCTTTATGATGAAAAGAGTGAGTGTATAATGGTACTAAGAATTCGTAAAAAAGTGAAGTTGGTGAAAGTGTTTGCGAATCACAAATATTTTTTTTAATGAAACGAAGGGGAAACGCTTCAAAGTAAGACGGAGCGTATCCGTCATATGACGTTATATTTAGGTGCGGCGAGTACCATAAACACACATTGTTTAAAATCCGATATTTTGGAAAGTATACATCATGTTCCTTTGAATTTTTTAGATCTGATTTGAAATAAGAAAAGCTTTCATCATGTATAATTTTGTTGTTTTACGTCTATTTATAGCAATTTTATCAAAGTTGTGACATTACTTTTGGATCAACCCTCGTATGCATGCATGTGTTTTTCAAATAGTTGAGGAATGGTTACATGAGCATCATGCACACACGTGTGTATGCACCTGGAGTGATTTGAAAGTGATTTGTTAAACTGAAGTGATTTGTTTGCAATTTATTTGAAAAGATTTGTTTGTAATTTATTTGGAGTGATTTGGTTGCGATTTGTTCAACAGAACTGATTTCTACACAATTTATTCAAAGTGATTTCATTGTGATTTCAGAGTGATTTGCTTACAATTTGTTAGGAGTGATTTGTTAGCTCATTTGCATGGGAATTTACAAATCATCTTCAAATCACTGATTCATAAGTGATTTCTTAAAGTGATTTGTTTGAGGATTTTTTTCACTTGGGGGCCTATCTCCTACATGATTATTTTTGCAAAGTCCATGTTTTGCATGACTGGGAAACCAGGAATATTAAGTGTCAGATCAAAGAGTAAAAAAAAAAGATGGGTACCCCAAAGCATAACAGATGGATGGACACCCACATCACTATACACATGTACCCCCCTGCTTTTCAAGTGGGGGATTTTAAAAATGTACATAAGTCAGCTAGTAAAATATACATGAACAACAGGGCTGCAGTATTTTTAAAAATATGTATGCTGTCATGTTAGAAAATAAATTATTTAAAGTTCTGCAGTAAAAATTCTGAGTTTTTCAGATGTCAGAACTTGCATCTCTTTATGATCAACACAGCTTTATCTTGATGCTATCAGTTTATTTATAATTAATTACAAAGTGCATAAACAATAGTTTATATACTTCTCATACAGACATCAAACTTCATAATCATGTTGGCTAGGATTTACAGATGAACAAACAAGTCTGAGAAAAATAAATTAATTAAAAATTTCCCATCAATAATATATCAACAAACTAAGCACTAGAGTAATAAAATTACATCAGATGACAATCCACTGATGTTAATTGTGACCACCACTTTAAGAATACTAAGAAAACTATAAGTAATATACGAGGGTTGTCCCATAAAATCGTGGACAAAGCGTTTTTCTCGAAAAGTAATGGGCGCACATAGCTGAAATTTTCAGTAAATGTTTATTCATCATATTTAAGTGAATCATAATGTTTTTGATAATATATATGCAAAAATAAAGATTTTATTCTGCTTGAATGTGCATAAGGTATGGTCCTACGGCGCACGGTAAAAATAGCATGTTTATATTAGAGAAGACATAAGAATTAATTCGTAATAAAAGTTTTCAATACATAAGATTAGGATGAAAATTATCCTTATTCCATTCCTTAATCAATTCTGTCGTATTTTTAAAAATTTCAAGGCATTCGGTTAATTTTTGGCAGTTTCCCGAGCAATTGAAATGGGAAAGTAATAAACACAATACACGAAAAATGGCGACTTTTTATGACGTTACGGCGCACCGGAGAGCAGTTCAGATAGATTAGGATGTTGTAATGACGCCTTAAGAGACTTTAAAGGAATACGGAAGAAAGAAAATATGAAAAATATCACCAGATTTTTAGTATATAAAAGAAATGAAAGTTTTCTTAGTGAAGTCTTCGTGGTCGAGTCACCAGATAGTACAAAACAAATGGACAGACTGCCATTTGTAATAGCAAAGGACGCTGGTCACTGTCGACCGTCGATGTAAGATTCTCTTTTAGTTGAATGATGGTGAGAATACTGACTGTAACTTGCTAATAAATATTCAGAAGATCGCATGAGTGTGCCACATTGGTTTCTTAACTGGTTATAGATACTCATATATGTAAATCAATAAAATTTCTAAATTTAAGTGGGGCTTATCCAACTTTTAGTTTAGCAAAGATGAAACGTGACGCTGTTTTAGACACTTTGACGTTATCATCCGTGCACCGTAGGGCGATACAGTACATAACATAAAATATCACAATTTGTTTACCTATGCATATATCTATTTGAAATTTGCTATGTATATTGATAATTTATCTACTAAAACGTGGTGAAAATTTCAGAACGCAGTGATGATTATTTTTCAAACTAGACAACTTGTCCACGATTTTACGGGACAACCCTCGTACATGAACATAAAAGATTGATTAGTCCATTTCACTCTTCACTCGGGGGAACACACAAAAGTAATATCAAATAACTAGGTGAATGGATAAGTCTTATATGTGCTGTGAGAAAATACTCATGAAATTAATGTGTTTCTGGGATATTACATGTAACAACTATTAAAAACTTTTAAAGGTACAAAAAACAAAAATGTCATTTGATTGTTGAAAAAAAAGAGGCAAATTGAAATACTACACAGTTCTTAAACTGTTCTCAAACAAAAGATAAACAGGTTAAGAGAATTGCAATACTATGATTCATTTGAGGTATGGAATTCACACTTTTAAATATCATATATTAAAATTGTATGATACACAACACATATGATATATCAAACATCAATTTTTCATTGCTTAATTATTTTTCATGCTCAAACTTTCCAACAATTACATATTATTAAAACATAATATGCATATGTGCATGTATGTGTTTTCCTGCATAACATTTGAAAGTGTCGTAGTTAACATGCAGTTCTTTTGTTTTCTCTGAATTAGATTCAGTGATAGTATTAGACTAAGTTTTACTTCTTAACAAAACAATCATACAACATGTATTTCCACAGAAGAAGGATCTTGTACAAATGTAAGCAATGAGAATAAATCACAGTCTGAGTAAAATATGGATTATTCTGAAAGACACTGCCATGTTCAACTATTTAAAAAAATTCTAGTTTACAAGCATTTTCTCGTCAAGCACAACAGTAAAACTCATTTAGTACAGAAACAGATATTATAGTGAATACATGGATAGAGCAAATTCTTTTGGATATTAATCAGACCCCCAAGAAATTCTAAGCATCCTTGTTTAAAGAACTCTGATATAATGAACTTAAGGATTTCAGCAAACTGATTTGGTGTCCAACCCATAGCATTTTACACTTTTATTTAATTTTCAAAAATTTAATCCAAAAATTTATCTTTTTATTTTGTATGTATTTACATCTGAAATTCAATAGACCAAAAATCTTATATTTTGTAAATGTATTTACCTGTTACGGGTACTACCTCCCTGAACATGTTCAGTGGTCATGATGTGCATATGTATATTGTGAATTTGCTATTGAATTTTACTGAATTCATTATACTGATAAAAATAATATGGATATGTACCAGTATTGAAAAATAAATTCAGAGGTGGCCATGATTTCACTATAACTGAGTTTTACTGTATTAACTAGAAAACAGAGATAATTGAGGGAGCTCTGATAATGCTTGTTAAGAATTACATGTACATCATTTTTTGTACATCTTACATGCAATTATAACATTATTGGAGAATATGCCCATTTCAAGTGAAGAAATTTTGTACCTACATGTACATACTTAAATATATTGATGAATTCCTTTTCTCATTCAGTCATGCATCAATGAATGTAAAGATTCCAAACTGGAAACTACTACAAATTGGTAATATTTGATAAAGGGTGTGCATAATTTTTGTTGTTTTCAAGGTACATGTATATACATGTACATGTATAAAGAGACCGATAAATTTATATGTCCATCACAAAACCTTATTTTTCACAAATATTCTTACTCAACTATTCATGATTAAATTAGCATTACATGCACATATTAAATAATGTACATGTGTTTGTAATATACATGTAGATCCAAAATAAGTATGTTCTACAAATGTTCTGATGATCTTTGGTAAAGATGAGAGATCATAACAATGTATATGTTATAAACATACACATGCTGTGTTTGAGCAAACAGTTTTTTTAAAGAATGTACAATGGTAAATCCACAAACATTAAAATAAGATATTTTGTGTCTAAAATTCAACTTCCAAAGCAAAAAGAGGCTGTGAACACATAACTATGAAAGTCCAGCTTCCTTCAGGATATGAAACCACCATTTTCTAATGCCATTTCCTGTAACACCACAGTATGAGATCAGTGATGGTTGACTTCTGGAGTAGGGTTGATAAGACTGGTTTCTGCCTCGTCCTCGGAGTCTGATTCTGAGGGGACGGCTCGGACGTCTTGGTACCACTGAGTGGCCAGGTGATTAATCTGGGTCCTACCCTCCTTTACTTCCTAAAAGGGGAGATAAAATAGGGTATAAGATACATTTTAAATTTAGGTATTGTACTGTATTTTTCATATGATTCTTTACATGTATATAAGACATCAAACATCACTGAACATAGCAATTCAAAACCTGTATAAAAGATTTTTAGTACCAGGTACATAATTTACATATTAGTATTTGCACAGTTGAAACAAGGAAAAAGTTACCTGTGGAAATATTGATAATTTGACTGAATGAATGTAATAAATTGCCATATTTTGAGATATCAAATATCTCTTCAAGGTTAAAGTGAATCAATAAATATCAGTTAATCAATATAGATTAAGTCTAAAAATGTCTAGAAAAATAAAATCTCAAATTTTCAACCTGACAAATTAACCATATTTACAATTTTATGTCCAATAAACCCCCTAACCTGTTTGGTAAATCTCCTAGTGAAGAAAGGTATCAGGTACTTTGTGTCAATCTTCATAAAGCCTTTCTGGTGAGGTCTGATGTAGCCCACCTCATATTCCTCCTCTGTCAGCTCAGATAAATGGTCTGTGTCCACCGTCTCTCCCTAGAGGACAAAAACAAACAACATCTTATATTCTTATAGTCAGTAAGTCTGAACATCTTATCTAAACTGTGGTGCCATATATAGATATGCATGTGAACTTTTTTCTTGTGCTTCATCATTCTTTATTTAAAAGAGTTAACTTCCCTGTGCAATGTTATGACCTTTCTCAAACATAAAAATATATTGTTTATGATATCATGAATTGCTGATTATAAATGCATATGTAAAGTAAACCTCTGCAGCAAACATTAATTAAAACCCTTGTCAATTTCATTTTATAACTGTGAGCACATCAGTTCAATTAAAACCTTGCTTCTTTACAATATTTATGGCTGAACTTCACAATAAAAGTGATTAACTTGCACATTGTTGTTTTTGCTTGGTTTTCTTTAGTTCTTTTTCTTTGTACTATACAGTGCCTATCACCTTGGTTAATATTTTTGTTTTGTTTTTGTTATCTACATGTGTGCCAAAAATTTCACTTTAGTTTCATTATAATAGTTGGATATCAAAGTTCATTAATATATTTTTCAAGTAAGCATGCATGCACATTTACTGCCTTTTTCCATTCATTACATATTAAGTGACAGGTTGTAACTCTAATTCTTTGTGATCATACACCAACCACCTTTAGTACTGTGAGCTAGTTTTATAACTTTTTTTTTCTTAAGCAAGTGCTATTTTTCCTTATATACATGTATCTGCTATTGTCTGCAGCAATTTCAACAACTTACCACTTGATATATTAATAGCTATAAGAAACATTAATTGAATTATGATTTTGGCTTGTTAACTGCTTCTGGAGCATGTTGCATGTAAAATGTGCTACCGTAATAATGATTCAAATACTGATGCATAATATTATGCGTAGGGTACAAGTATCTAATGTATGTATGTGCATTGTATAATTGAAAAGAGTTTAGAAATACAATGCATTGAAAAAAAATCTGTTAAAAAAATAAAATAAATAAGTGCAAATTTTAAAAACAATTTACCATTTCCTTTGTTTTACTGAGTGAGACCTCCCTCTCTGATTTCTTCTTCTTTTTCTTTTTTGCTTCTAAGCACTGCAAAAGTTAATCATAGATCAATCATGTATTACAGTTGTAAAATTATGTTTATTGATTTCTTGAAATGCTTTAGAACAAAGTAAAAAAGGAAATGTTTAATTCAACTGCTTAATCAAATCAATAATTTAGTTAGATCAACTGGGATGATCCTATCCCAATTTGTTTTAATACGGTATTGAAGATTCCTGATTTAACAAGAGTACCTTTTATTGCAAATAAAGCTGCAGACTTCAAATTTTCAAACATAATTTTACTTAATAATATAAACTAAAGTTATATACTTAATTCTGATCTGCGCTATTAATTAAATATGGTCAAACATTGATACAAACAAAATATTTTAAATCTTTCCAAATATTTCTATGTATAATCCTTACTTTATTGTGATGTATGGTTTGTCTATTTGTATTACCTTCATCATTGGCAGGGTCATCCCTCCCAGGAATATAACGGTGAAGAGTACGATGATGAGGGTGGCGGTGACTAGAACGTACCTCTTCTCCTGCTCAAACTCCAGGTGTAGACTGAGGGCAAAGGCTATAGCACCACGTAAACCTGTCAATAGGTTGAAAAGTATAACAAATAATTGGAAAATATAAAAATATTGACTCCTATTTTAGCAATTTACAAATTTGATCACTGAAATTTGAATGCTACATGTACGTCTGAAACAGCAGAAAGTTTTTTTTAAACTGTTGTCACAAGCATTAGTGAAAAATAACTTTACCTGCAAATTGTCTGATGGTACATGTACTACTGAAATGATACTCACCACTGAACCACATAATAAACTGATTCTTTCTAGGGATTTTATGTTCCCTAAAGTAGTTCATGATAAAGGACAGAGGGAAGATATTGCAAGCTCTTCCTATGAGTACCAGAGCCTGAAAAGAACAAACATTTATTACCATATACATGTACTTCAGTATCTCAAAACAGTGAAATCTTAAAATTGAGTTCTAAATAATAAAATTTGTAAAAGCAGTAAGTTTTTAAACCATTATTACAATACATGTACAATCATTATAATTACTTACAATGCTCCATATCACAAATGCAGGCTTGACTGTTAATTTAAAACTAAAAAGGGCTAAGCCAAGATAAGCAAACACACAGGTTTCTGGAAAAGATCATAAAACAAATGTAGTTTTACATATTAATGTACATATAATATGCAGGGAAAAAAGCTAACATATTTTTCAGAGGACCTATATTCTAAACAGGGATCACAATCCGTGTATAAAGTCATAAACAAATAAAGAAAACACAATCAAACACCAGGTACAATGTACATGTAAATGACATGAAATTTTAACAGTAATTTCTTGCTCTTGCTTAGATCACTGACTAGAAAAAATATGTGAGAGTGTGTCTGAATACAGTGATCTCTTACCAGCAATGAAGGCTATCGTTCTGAATGTCTGCTGGGTCGTGATTTGTGTCACGGGCGACAAGTTTGGATGAGTATAATGAGACATCACAATGCCACAGAACAATATGGCCATAATACCTGGAAAAAATTATGAATATCCAAATATTTTGCTTCAGGAACTTTCATAATGAACAGAACTAAATAAACTATCCAAATTTTTACTCAACAAAATGATTTGATTTAAGGAATTTCGCACACATAAAGTACATGTGCACCGCAATATGATGCAAGTGCTTTATCTTACCAGATAAATGAATTCCTTCAGCTAAAGCATATGGCAAGTATGAGAATGTTAACATGAGTCCAAACTCCAGGGACGGAGTTTTCCTCAAGTCTATGTATTTTAATAGCTGAACAGATTTAAGGAAAATAACTAACTGCTGAAGTAAACACTTTAATATATTACTTTTAAAACACATTTGTTGACTCAGAACAAATTTTACATCTATTGTATATGTATGAATGTACTAATAAAAGATATAATACAATCTACATCTACCCAGTAAATATAAATGATTTGATCTACTTTACAGAGCAGAGTAACCTCCCATATGTCCCAAATGATAGACATTTAATAGGCCTTTCAACTGCCGCTAGGGGTCGGTTTCATGAACGATAACTCACTGCTGAAACATGTTGAGAGCAGGCTCGGGGTATCTAACTGTTTACACGCAAGGTAGATTTTAGCATTTCCCAAGTGTTTCTTTGGTCTCAGTAGAATCCAGTGGTTTTAAAATTTAGCACCAATGTTAAACTTATTTAGTGTATAGTTGCGGACACCATTTCACTACATATAATTAAAAGTTTTAATTAAACTAAAAAGTGAAATCTACCCTCCTTCTTAGTTCTAACCTAATTAGATTTTTATACTCGGTCGTTCCCGTTCGTGCTTAGTAACACAAGTAAGATGATCAATTGCTGCATTTACTTGTAAAAATACATAATTATATTTATATAGGAAGCGAAAAAGCGCGCACACAAAAAACATGACATTAAATTTTCTTCATAATAATCGTCAAAGAGAGTTAAAAATATTGAATGTAGTCTGTTCCCCATTCATTTGACCCTGTTATTTCAGGTAGAGTGAAGGCATTCTCTTTCTCATGGTCAACAATTTTGTGTACAAAACAATGTAAGGAACCCTTTTGTGTACATAACAATACCAATTCTGAAGCAGCCTATATGTCATTCCTATAAACGATAACTCATAAATCAGCACTAAGTTGGTCATTTTTCACACCTGAGTTACCTATCCTTAAAACACAACATCGGAAAAGTCAATTATAAATAATTAAACTTTTTAATGATGTAATTAAATGTATGCATAAGTAATTATCTTTTTTGATAATTTCGTGTACCTATAAATCTATCTATGCAATGTTTTTACCATATGTGCAATTTGAAAAATTAGTTGAAAGGCCTACATTTAACCATTGAATAAGGTCTTCTCACTGTATTTGTCTGCTAAAACTACAAACTATATTTTATGGATAAAACTATATCACATGGATAAAGGATACTAATGCACTAATTAAGCCACACACAACTCCTATAGCTGACGAACCAAAGAACATGACAAGAAATCTGCCTGCCGCTGAGAACACAGCCTCGGCTTTGTTAGTGATCTGTACTGAGGGATCAGCATACTCTAACACAGTACTGAAAAGACATGCAAAAAAAAACAGCACAGGCTTAGTGCTAATATAAATATACTTAAAATGATTTTTTTCTTCTGTTTTTCTTTCTTAATTAAAGTTCATTTCTTTGTAAAATTATGAAAAGTACATGTATCATGATAATTTGATGTAAACTTCTCATTTCAGGTAATCTTGATACCCCATATTTTATCATTAGAATTATTTTTTTTTAAATCTCTTAAAAGGTTTTGCTGGGTATGTTAGAATTGTAAAATACCACATGCAACATACTATATCCTTATGCAACTCTATTTTAGAACATATAAGTAATTACATGGATATCAATATGTGAAGAAAAATTCACGACAGTATAAACTTTGTGCTAAAATTCTCTCCTATAAATAGTGTACAGCCTTCATCTATATAAATTTAGAACACATTCCATACATACGTAGTAAGTACAATGGACACTGCATCATTCAGGACACTTTCTCCAAACACCAACATGTAGAGTACTGGATCTACGTCCAGAGCATGAAAAATGGCTAGAGTGGCTACAGGGTCCACAGCTGAGATCAGGGACCCAAAGGCAAAGGATTCTATCCAGCTCAGCTTGTACACCACTTGGGCCTAAAGCAGTACGAAGAAAGATAGAACTATTTTAAGATGGATAAAGGAATTTAAAAACATCACATACAGAGTGTATATATTTTTTTTTCATCGAAAAGAAACTGAAGTATTACACAAAATGCTATGTCCCTTTATACCAATATGATTCACCAGTAAATGCAAATTAATCAAAATAAGAATTTTATGTGTAGACATTTTTGATAAAACTATTATTAAGCTCAGAGAGATCCATTACCTGCATTTCAATTATTTTCTTTATATAAAAAATCTTCTGCAAACCTGCCCAAGTAGATAAATCCCACCTCCCACCACTAAGGCTGACACAACTGTCCCAAGAATGGCAAAAATCAATATAGAACCTATATTCTGGAAAAAGTTACCCTGCAAAGCATACAGATTGTATTAAGTCATGGTGGAAAAAGTCTGGTATGTATACTAAGTGTGTACAATTTACATATTTTAAAGAAAAGGAATCTATTGAAACAGTTCTTCAATCCTTATATTGATAAAATATATTGAAATCCTGGTATAAGTGAATGCAAGTAGGAAATCATTAAATAAGGTTATTTGTTTCCCTTTGATGTAAATCATGTGCAATCTAATGTGCAAGAAGATTAAAAAATCATAAAAAATTCTGAATCAGCTTCTCCAACCCATACTACATCTACTTACCTTATGTAAATTGTATCCAGATTCAAAAATGATAGGTGGTAGTAATACTATGAAGAAAACTGTTGGATTAAAGGCTTCAGCATTCTGAAATGGAAAACAAAAGATGCTCTTTAAAACCTCTTTGTATGATAGATATATATGTTACTCTTTGATTTTAAGATCCTACAGTCTACTACATAAACTATATCAGATATAGCATGAACATGGAAATGGTCTCAATTCATACCTTTGAAATTAAGATAGCAATATCTTGCACTATTTACATATCAGAATTCAAAATAAAAATAACAAATTTCTGATTTCAATGATAAAAAGATTTAGTTGTACACTAAACTTGTCATGTTGTGAATTTGGATTTCATGCCTATTAGGTTAACTTAGGGTTGATAAATTTAGTACTGTGTAAATTCTATTGACGTTTAAAATATTGTCAAATATTGTTTGTTGTCTACTTCAGCCAGTGTCTATGAAACCAGTGGTCAATTCCAGATAAAACCAGTTCTACTGTTCACATTTCTACAAGTACTTGTTATAAGGCACCACCAGAGTGTGTTATGTGTGTTTACCTGTCCATTTCCTGAATGTGTCAGTTTTAATAACAATCCTGCAAATGCACCTAGAAAACAACCAGTTTTAAAAATTCAAATCATACCTTCCATACATTCAAAAAGGTTAAGGGTGAATAAGCATGTAAGAGACTTAAATCCAAGTTCTTATTTACCAAATAAATTATATACGTTTTTGTCTTTCTGTCAGAAATGCAGTACAATTAAATGTAAATTAAACTCATTGTTTTTGTTTTGTGTGCAGCGTAAATACAAAGACTTACCTAATAAAATGTCTGCTGTACTCTCTGGCAAATAATGAAATCTGGTTTGAATGAGCATATGAGTTGTCAAAATTGATAAGGCTGAAATTAAAAGTTATCAAAACATATGATTACATAGAAACAAAATCATCACAAAATTACAAAATCATATACATGCAATTCATATAAGGGGTGTTAAGAAACTTCGTTCCAGGATGAAACATTTTCAAAAATTTCAAAGTAGTGCTAAGCTAATGAAATGAATTTTCAAGTCTGAAAAAATTACAAGAATGTGCTTTAGATTTATAGCAATTCATTTCTAACAGGAAATTGTAGGAATTTTCTTCCATATGAAAATGTATATTACATCTTTAAAGCACCCAAATGATAGAAATGCTGATCATATAAAGGAAAATAAAGGATAATTTACTGTCGTTTCTTCACAGCTTATCTTGCATCACACAAGCTGATGAGCGTAGGTATAAGAACGATAGATCACTTTTCAATAGAATAAATTTGTCATTTTGAAATTTTTCACTGATTTTATAATTTTTGCATAATATTTGAAAGGATGTTCTGACCTGTGTGCTTAATATATGCCACAAATATGCATCATCCCTAATTATACTAAACAGACATCATCTGTTTTAATACCTGCCCTCCCTTTATTGATTCAACAAAAGACAGTTAAAACCTTATCAGTAACAAGAATGGACTCTGTAAACATGAAATATCACAAATTGTAAATATCTTCTCATCATATTTCTTTTTGAAAATAAAAGAAAAATGTAGAACGAACTTTCTTAACACCCTTTAGATGTGTGATTAAAAGTCAAGTCATAGGTTCTACATTGAGATGTGTCCAATGAAATAACTGAAAACAAAATATTTTAGTCAATGTTGTTCTATAAAAAAAAAATCTCATTGTCTTTATGAATTTACAGCATATACAAATGCATTGTGTCACATTCTTTGTTTAACAGATCCCATTTAATATTTCATTCATGTGTACATTTTTTAAAATGAATACAAACTACATCAACATTATATAACAGCTGGATACAAGTTTAAGATTACTCCATACCGACAAGGAGGAGGATGAAGAAGATGGTGAAGCTGCTGTGGTGCTCTTCCTCCGCTGATCCTTTTTTGGGGAGGTCCACTGGTACACGCTTGGTAGTGGGGAGTGTAGATGTGGAGATGGTTGTTGAAACATTAAAGATATCTGTACTGTTTGTGTCATTTTTCATGCTAAATCAAAATGAAGAACTGAATTATTTGTAAATTATTTGTAAACACTAACAACAAAGTGATTTTTTGTTCATGAATTTATTTAATACATGTACATTGTAAACTTAACAGAAAAAACAAAAAATGCTTGTAACAAAGCCAAATGGTATGACCCTGATACTTCATTATAAGAGTGTGTTACTGTATGCATGTAGTACATAGAGAAGCAATTATAGCAAGTGCAGCGAGCTCAATGGACTAAGGTGTAAGAACAGAAAAAATTCGGAATGAAATCTGTACATACATCAGACAATTTTTGTGTGAAACCTTCCCAGAATCCCTTTGCTACCAGGATTCCATGCAATAATGGCGAATAAATAAATAACATAAAACATAAACAGCTTTTGGTTTGTAGAAATCTTACCAAAAAACAAGAAAATACTCTACAATGACTTTTATCAAAAATTGCATGAGGTCTATAGTTTCAACAAGGCGCTCGGCTTTCTGACGGGCTCAGTGACGTCGTGACATCACAGCTAGTCGAGATGTCTCATGCGACTTGATGTTTGAAGTGGCTGATCAATGTTTCAAGTGTGTGTTTGATACAACTGCACTCGGCCCAACGGTCACACCGTAAAACATATTATTTAAAATCAAGTGATTCTGTTGTACATTAGATAGAACATTCTATCTTCAGACCTGTTTACCCATATCGTTGTTTCTCAGTAATTTTGATGAAATTTGTCCGTGAGATTTTGCATTTGCCGGTGAGATTTTATTTTTCATTGATCTGACATATATTAATGGAGAAAGACCGTTTTTCTGATTACTAAGTTGCAGTCGTAGTAGAATGGTTAGAGCGTCTGCCCTAGAGTCGCGAAGGAAGGTCTTGATCCTTACATCGAGCGTTCGGATCCAACTGTGGGACTTGGAAACCGGTCCTTCGGATGAGACCGTATAAACCGAGGTCCCGTGTCGCAGTAGGTGCTGGCACGAAAAAGATCCCTCCCCGCTCAATGGCCCCATGGCTCGAGAGGGTCGTTAAACAAAGTACAATCAATCAGTTTGATTACTTAAAAGAACATAATGAAAACTAACTGCAAAATTCCGAACAAATGTTTTTCTGATTTCCGTATTTTCATAACATCGAAATGTGAGACGTATTTTGTACTAAAAATCCCTATAAAATAGGCGAAATCGTAAGAGTAAACAGGTCTGTATCTTTAAAATGCTATTGTCCTACGGACCCGGTTTAACAATAGAATTCGTTCCGGGTATTCGTAATGTAGTAAAAGAAACATGGGCGATAACTCGTACTCACTATAACTCAGTGCATTTACTAAGAACAATTTAGAGAGTTCTAAATGTAAACATGGCAGGTAAATTTGAAGCGAGAGAAAAACGTTGAGAAAATTAATTGGATTTTTGTCTTTAGATGGATTATTTTCAGGGATAAAAGGCATAAGCAATCTCAAAGGTTTGTTTTGATTAATTTGGTAGTTATTTCCAGTGCAAATCCTTTTATATTCTTCAAAATCGTTTCGGAGCGGATCCGCTCCGATTTGCTACATTGCAAGTATATGGGACGTATTCTAACTGTGGTGAGGGCTTGTACCGAGACACAGTTAGATCATTCTAACTAGTTGTACATGTACTTGATTAGGACATATAAAGTGATTCATCATTCAAAATGCATAAAAAAATCCTTTATCTTTAGATCTCAATCTAAAAACCTGTCATTCATGTTCGTAGATTCATCCTCAATATGGAGGCTTGGAACTTCTTTTGGGGGCTTGATGGTATTTTGCTTTTCTTGGTTCGACAACGAAACGCATAATGAACCAAAAAAGAGAATAAAAACAGTAAGGCGCTTCCCCATTGTGAATTATTTCGTTAACTTATGTATGTGAAAGTGGATATCATGCTTTGAACTGCCCAAAAGGCAGCACTGGTACAAATCTCATTCATTTTATCTTGACACGATGTTCCGGAAGTTGTGCGTCGGATTTTAGCAAGTCTTCCTATAAACTGTCAGTAATAATTTTACATGTTTCAATGATTTTAGAATCCTTTTATCAGTTAAAAGTAATTATTATTTTCTAAATGGAGTAAAGAGAACATAATCTATCGACGTTGCCTTTTAAAATATAACTATTCCATTGAAATGCTCATATACGAAATACATAGCAACAACTTATCCAAAACTCGTGACAGTTTTTTTTATGATCTTCAAATCAGCTGTTTCGTTTCCAAGAAGATCAAATATTTAACAGGAGAAAAAGGTAAATAATACAAAGACAGTTAACTAATGTATTGCCTTATGATGTAAAAATAAGATATATTTTGGGTGTGAGATGAGTTAAAATAAATATATTTTTAAAATCAATAACAGCAGCAGAGGAAATTCGAAGAGGATGTGATTATATCCATATCCTTAATGGTGAACAAATGTCCTATTGCCAAATCAAAACAAGTTTTTCTTTCTGATACAATATTTTAAGAAAACAATTGGGTTTTTTTTTTTAATGAACAAAATGTTCATTTCGAGAGTTATACATTCGATTGGTTTTGGTACTTTACATTTTTTCTAATAATCCTTATTTCAGAAGTTCAACTCCCTGGGGAATCCAAATGTAAACCTTGTATACATAGAATAGAACATCAAAGGTTCACAGGAGTCTGCAGTTTTACAGGTTGCTTTGCTCACTTGCTAAACTCTAATCTCAGCGAGATGTCCAAGGGACTAAAATTTTGGTCTGGACTGTCCCTCGACCAAAATTTTAGTCCCCTCCACATCTCACTGAGAGTAGCTAAACTATTGAAGCTCAGTGGTTGTTTTTTTACGTTGCTTTATGGATAAAAATGCTTACTCCTGTTTTGTAGGTTTCAGCGCAAGTTGTATTATAATTATATATCTGAATAAATATATAATTGTGTAGATAAAATGTATATCTCTATTTTATAATCTGTCCCTCCAAATTTCTTATCCAGCTACAGTAAAGAATATTGAATATCCTCTATATATTTTACAAATTCTGCATGAAGGAAACATTTTGGAAAAATGACTATTCTACAAACAATGGCAACATACGCCACCCTGTGGACTATATCCGATTCAGTGGAGCAGAAGTTCATCAGCAAGAAGGAGCAGATGGATTACCAGAAGTCTGTCAGGATGGTCACTGTCGGAACTTTTGTTGTAGCACCTCTTGTGTTTTCTTGGATGTTCATAGCAGAACGGATGTTTCCTGGGCGAACTTTCAGAACAGTGGCAAAGAAGATGATAACGGATCAAGTTGTCTTTGCTCCATTTGCCATAACATCATTTTATTTTTGTAAGTAGTAAAGCAATATTCTTGTAGGTAAATAAAGGTTTTGAAAAATTCTCCTTGTATTATAAAACCCCTTGGTTAAATTGATAATGAATTAAATCATTATTATTATTAAATCCCCTACATGAAAATATTTCCCCAAGAGTATTATTCATTCTGTTATCTACTATTACAGCAACTTGTATGCTTGAAAGAAAGTCCTTCCAACAGTTTAAAGAGGAGTGGTTCAAGAAATTTCCAGTCACTTATAAGGTGCTTTAAAATTGTACCTTCAATCAGTTTCTAAGACAGAGATATCTCATTGTTATTTATCTGAAAAAAAAACTTAATTCATTTTTATTTGATTTTTTCACCTGCTACATATTATACAATTATGGACTTCAGTGTAGGTCGATATGTGGTTATAAGGACTCATGGCAATTGATATTGACCGAAGACACAGAAAGTGATAGCGACCGAGCCTGCGAGGTCGCTATCATTTTCTGTGTCTGAGGTCAATATCAATTGCCATGAGTCCTTATGACCACATATTGGCCGTTCACTGAAGTCCATAATAGTTATATTATATAACCACTCAAAGTGAATGAACCGACACAGTCCTTACACAACAGACTTGGCTGTCATTACGTCACAATGGTTAAATTCACGTTTCTTTTATTATGACGTCACGTTCTACGTAACTTCAGTGCAACCGAACGGCATGTCGTGCGATATCATTTTCCGTGGACGCGCTTTCACGTCGCTATTGCAAAAGGAGGAATGTCATGTGACGTCCTTTCAGCCAATGAAAACTACGAAAATAATCCTCTTATATAATATTATAAGTTTGAGTATCTAGAATTTGCCTTGTCTGTTTGTGTAAACATGCCTTAACTGACTGTAAACTGTAAAACTTCAAAATTAGGAGCTCATACATATACATGACAGAAAGGTTTGTCGTGACCTAGATCCAAGGTCATTCTTGCAAGGTTAAGGTCACATATACCAGGATTTACACCTGAGCCTTCTGGACTGTAAGGCGAGGTGCTCTTACAGCTGATTTTTCTGGCCTCTGATGAATAAACATGCCTGTCCAGTGTCCACTACATGTGTATAAGAGACACAATATATAGAAATGAACTGAACATTTCTAAAATATATAGAGATGATTATAAGTATTCAAGCTCAAATGTCCATTAAATAATACAGATTTTGAGCAGAGCCAACACAGACACCTCTCTAAACATCAGAGGTTGAGTCAGGTGCCATGGAGGAGTAAGCATCCCCTGCCAACTGGTCAGACCTGCCATGTTATCCTTCTCATCATGATTATGAATAACTGAAAAATCCATCGAGAATTTAATGTGTAAATAATGGCATAACAATTAGCATAAAAAACATCAGTCAGCATTTGACTTAGTGATAAATTGTATTTGCTGACAAGGTCATTGTATCGACCATAGAACTTAGGAAATGATCAATTTAAACCAGACTGCTGATATTCTTGTTTAATCAACTTGTTTGTCATTAACTTACCTCATTTTAGAAATTATTCATAACTAGATGAGCTGTTGTGCTTCAATATTTCTATTTTATTTAAGAATAACATTAATATTTTAATAGATGAATAATTTTTTTTTACAGACTGGTGTCATGTTTTGGCCATTTGTTCAAGCCGCCAACTTCTCACTTGTTCCATACAAACACAGGGCTAAAGTGATTGGCTGTGCTTCTTTTCTATGGTCCATGTTCCTTTGTTATGAGAAAGAACCTTCAAAGGTGAGTGATCCAGATCTATTTTTCTGTCAAAGAGAAGACTTCAAAGTTCAGCACATGGAAAAATAAGCTCAAGGACATTACAAATGTTACAGAGTCTACCACATCTGTTCTATATTTTTGTATTCTTAAATGCCAACAATTACCTTCACTGCATGATAAACTGGTTGGCTTTAGCATTTCATTTGCTAATGGCCCTTTTTAATTAACTATTATTTCAACATCACCTGCTTATGATGTTTATGTCTCCCACAAAAATTGGTAGATACAATGTGTGACCAGTCAACAGTAGACGCTTACTTCTCGTAGGCACCTGAGCCCTGTTCAACAGAGCGAGTGCTCAGGTACATTTCTGTTGGAGGTATAAGGAATTTTTGTGAGCGCTCGAGAATGTTCTCTCTGTTGAACAGGCACCTGACTTCACCTTTGGTGTTTCCAGAAGTCCATGTTTTTGCACTAATCACAATGCACTTTGTTTACTGGCAGTGGACTTAAGAAATTGACCACTGTCCATTATCTTCAGTAAAACATTAAGACTATTTTTTCTTTAAATTGATTATAAAACTATTAAGTTTGTAAACATTTATAGGGTATCCTTTTTGTAAATGGAATTAAACAGAGGGTTTGTCTTTTTCTTTTCAGGTCGAGGAAACTGTTCAAGAAGACAGTTGATGATAAAGAGACATAGAGTTGATGTTTAATTTAATAGTAAAGGAATTGATTGTTATTTGATTCTGTGATAATATAATGTTTCTGCTTTTTCTTAAAATTTGTAATGTATATATTTTATTTATTATGAAGTTTTTAATTACAATGACCTATACATGTATAAATTATTATAAGAATTTTCTTTTTATATAGTAGATGTATGTACTTTTCTTTTCTTTTTTTTTTATAAGAACCATAATAATGTGAGAAGTGTATGCCGTTGTTGAACAAATGGCATGGTGTAATCATAATATCTGTATGGTTTGTGCACTCACATACATTTTATTACACAATTATATACTACCATTTTTAGTAGCTTTTTAAATTCATTAAATACTACAATTACTGTATGTGTACATAATTTAGCGTATTCAAAATTTAGCGCAATCATTGTTTATGGAGTAATTGGGTAATCATGAATTAGCGCTACACACATCTGTACTATGTTTTATAGTTATTAATGATTTCTTAGCAGTATTCATAAATTAGCACATTGTAGTTGGTGCTAAAGCCGCTAAAATATGAAGCCCACTTGTTAAAGTACACGTACAGTAATCTACACTCCATCTGAATTATTTGCCATTGTCTTAGCTGTAGGAGATATGTCTGTGTATCTGATTGAAAGGTTGTGATTAGAAAAGCTAACTTGGTTCAGTACTAGTAATAGAGTTTTTTGTAATAAATATGAATACGAGGGTTGTCCCAAAAAGTCGTAGACAATGCAACCAATACGAACCAAACTTTGCATAGACATAATATATTCAATGTTCTTTAAAATTGTAGATTTTTAAAATGTACATCTTTCATATTAATAAAATTAGGACGATTTAAATGATGGCCGATAAGATCTGTCTGCACACAGACAAAATTTCATATAAATAGCATTGGAAACAGATGATTGGTGTCATGATTTCAAAGTGTTGTTGGAATTGAGTTTGGTAAAAATGACATTGTCAATGTGTAACCGGCGCACGGATATATAATAAATTGTTTTGAATAAGGTTTGTATATATCAGAGACAGGAAAAAAGAGTACAGAAGTGACATTACACACTAGATTTTAATAGGGGAGTTATTTTTAAATGGCATGAGATTCAATGAGAGTTTTTCCTCATTACCGAAAATAGTTACAGCATGTAAGAAGTAGAGTACTGTTTGTAAAGGTACGCAGACAATGGGAAACAATCTTGGCTGCGAACGACGTCAGACAATGTATATATTCTATGCTACCTACAATATATGCGATCTTTCGACTAAATTTGAATCTGCTTTTTAAAAAAAAAAAAAACAACAGCAAAAAGCCGAACAGTAGTGAATTTAAATAAGTCCCTTACTCAAAAGTGGTCTTTCAGTTTTAAAAAAATTATTGAATGTTAACAGACGCGTGTGAAGCAGGAAAAGAGATCATTATGTTATAAGAGATGCTTGCTTTCATGCTCCAATGTACACCTACATGCTTTCTATATTTTTTCATAATTTTCTTATCAAATGTGATACTATCATGAAATTTGAAATGCATGATCATGAAATGTTACTTTTTGTAATGACAAGAAAAGAAATTTAATTCAACAAAGAGAAAACTGTTTTTCCTGCATGTCTACGACTTTTTTGGACAACCCTCGTATGTATGGACAAGGATTTTTCTTTAGTGTTTAATATCTATTATACTGATTTAATGTATGCATAAAACAAAGCATTTTTCTTTGCACATTCATATAAATCGTTTTTACAATGAATTCTGTTTCACCAGTCTCAGTTAGTGATGTGCTTGTTTTTTTTTTGTTTTTTTTTTTTTGCATTTGATTCAACATCTACAAGTAATTCAGAATCAGATTTTTTTCTCTAATCAGAAGTTAACATATATCTGTATAACCCAGTTGTGTATTTTAAACATTTTAAAATGTAATTTTGTACAGTGAAGCATGCTTATAGAAAAATTGCTATAATGATAATTATGGCACGCCAAATTCACAAAAATGAGATAATCATAGTTTCACAATCGATAAACTAGGTTTATCGGTTGTAAACTATAGTTTACGAACTGTAAACTATAGTTAACAACGTTAATCTATATTTCACATCTGTAAACCATAGTTAACACGATAATCTATGTTTCACAACCGTAAACTATACTTAACACCGAAAACTATCATTTGCGATTGCAAAACATAGATTATCTGATAAATACAGTTTCACGATTTGTAAACTATAGTTTACAAACCGTTAACTATAGTTAACGATCTGATAAATATAGTTTCACGA
>PRKT01000024.1:2403748-2444612 GCA_003671525.1 Saccostrea glomerata
GGGGGGGCACATTTATTTATTTATTTTATTAAATATAAAATTTTGAATACTTTGAACTGAAAAAAACTGCTTTAATGAATGAAAAAATGAAGACAAACTAAGACATGTATTTCATTCTAATGTGTGTTTGAGACACCTTTATCAATAGCATGTGAATCAGGGTCGAACTAGATACTCAGGGTATATTTGTAGTATTATTTAGAAAACTGGATATTTTCAATCACAGGAACCAAAATGTTTGAAACAAGATAGCTACCAATAATAATTGCCTTCTTACAAATGTACAACACAAAGAGATGTGAACTTTTTTCACTTGTGGATTGTTTTGTAATTGTTAGATATATTTTTTAAAGGTTTATGGTTTTATATTTATAATCTTACTTGATTGTCAATAAAATGAAAAAAGTCATAAATTTACTGTAATTACTTTCTTTTATGTGTAGATAGGCTTTTTAATTTTAAATGTTATACCAAGTATTCAACAGCTGCACTGCATATTTTCCAGCTGCAATAATGTAGCATTCTCCTTTTTTGAGGGGAGGGGGGGGGGCATCAGATTAAAAAAATCAGAGAGGGCTACATTATTGCAGCTACACATTTTCTTGAAAGAAGTAAAGCAGAAATGAGCAGAGCTGTAGCAACGGTTTCAAAAGGGGGAAAGCCAACCCCCCAAAAAAATCTGACAAGCTAAAAAAAATCTGACATGTCTTTAAAAATCATGTCCAAATCTCGGCCTTCCAGCAATTAAAAAAGGGGAGGGGACTTAAGCATATACATGTAAAGGAAAATTAACAGCAAAATTAAATGTTAAAAAAAAAGACCCCTACCGCATAAAAAAATGTGGAAAATAAAAAAAAAGAATTAAAGGTAAACTGTACCTCACAGTCTCAAGGAAAGAATAAAAAATTAATAAGCCTCACTTTAATTTCTCCTAATTACAAGAAGAGAAAGGTTTTTTTTCTGTTTTAAATTCTAGATTGTTAACGTGTATACATTTTACTCTGCGAATTTCAAATTATTAGTATTCTATCAACAGTTCATCATTTTCTTCTCTAATAGGACATCGATCAACTGCTCAGTAAAACCCATGGCATGGGGACGAATGCAGCAACTTTTTTGTAGAAAGCTATATATTCACTTAATGCTCCGGGTCTAGCCTCAGAAATAGCCTCTATAAATTTTCCTCTAATTCGCAAGGTGTGAACCTCTTTCCTTTCTGCAATTACGCACCAATTAAGATCAGAACATGATTTTATTTAAAATCTCAATACTGACATTAATATATGCTTCCGTATTCACAAGATCAAATAAAGACACTAAATCTTACAGATTTTTTAAAATCCTAAAGTAAAGTGTCTTTGTATATTCATAGTATCAAAGTATTTAAATAACTGTTACTGTTTAAGAAAACGTTTAAAATACACAATAATGAATTTATAATCCCTTTTTACGTTCAGAAATTGCATTTAAGGCATGGAAAAAAGAGAAATATTTCAGTTCGTTCAGAAATTGCATTTAAGGATATCCGATCCTCAGCTAGGAAGGATAACTCCAAAATTCATATTTTATTTGAAATACCTCAAAATGAAGCTTAAAAATTAAATTTTTTCATATAACAAAGAAACACGCACGCTAACTCTCGATTCCCGCCTACATTTTGGAACCATTATCCATAATTCCAGGTCTTGAAAAAAGGGGGGTAGGCGATTTTTTCCATTAGAATCGGAGTTTCAAGCATCACTGTATTTTGAAATAGTCTTGGATATGATTAAATGTTCCTTATATATCTTTTCTTATGTTTTAGGCAAATAAATAAAACATAAATATTTCAATAAAATATAATGTTTCAGTTGTATATCGCTTTGAAATTGGTGGAAAATAAGCATTTTTATTGTTTTTTTGTGAATAAACATATGCCCCCCCCCCCCCCCCCCCCGTGTCACACAAAAATCTTTTGTGACACGGGGGGGGGAGATGTTTTAAAGATATTTTCCGTTTTTCATTGATTTCTTACGGAAGCCCGTTGGTGCCACGTATGAAAAATATTTTATCTGGCGGCCGCCACTTATTTATTGGCGGCCGCTACTTATTATTTGGCGGCCGCCATTTAAATTATGTGGCGGCCGCCAAATAATAAATGGCGGCCGCCAGATATTAAGTGGCGGCCGCCAGATATATAAGTGGTGGCCGCCAGATATATATGTCGCGGCCGCCAAATAATAAGTAGCGGCCGCCAGATATATATGTGGCGGCCGCCAAATAATAAGTAGCGGCCGCCAGATATATATGTAAAATATAAAATATTTTTCGTACGTGGCACCAACGGGCTTCCGTAGAAAACAACTTGACAAGCGCAAAAAAAAACCCCAGGAAATTGTCCAAACTTGAAAATACTAGGCGTTTGGCGGTAATTCCCTTCCATAGTATGGAACAATACTATCGTTCGCAGTTCTTTCATTTTACAGCCTATCGGATCATGCTAACAACTCATGTGTAAATCATGGTTTTGATATGATTTCGGTATAGGAAAATTTCACATGCAAATGAGCTAATGGATCATGGTTCTGAGATGATCTGTTAAACTAAACAACTAGCAAGAAAACCATGATCCTGGTATGATCTGTTGTAGCTAACAACTCGTATTAAAACCATGATCCTGGAATGATCTGTTGTAGCTAACAACTCGTATTAAAACCATGATCCTGGTATGATCTGTTGTAGCTCACAACTCGTATTAAAACCATGATCCTGGTATGATCTGTTGAAGCTTACAACTCGTATCAAAATCATGATCCTGGTATGATCTGTTAAATTGAACAACTCATAGGAAAATTCTACTTCTTATACAATTTAACTAAACACTTTGATATTTGCAATAAAGTTCTCTTTAATATTTGATAAATAATTTCAGTAACCAAAAATTCAGAAAAATATTATACACATATGTTACATGAACCTTGACGTCATACAAATATAATCCCAACAAATGATCTTCCTTAATAAGATGACGATCTTAATATAAAACATTATCCAAACTATTCACTGAATTTTATAAGAACAGAATCACAGAAATCCATTCTTCTTAAAGAATAATCCGGAACTCGTTGATATCACTGCTTATTTATGATTCAGCAAAAGCATATAATTGCAACATTTGTTCACTACAGAATCAGCAGAGTGGTGGATCTATTATTTAGAATCACAAACACTGAAAGGACTCCCAATGAAGTAGTCTATCCTCTGATATAAGCTCTCTATTTGTGTATATCAGCACCCTGAAAAGAAATGTAGAGAAAGTGGTATTTATTTATCGATCAACATATCATTATCTTTAGATCATGAAAATATGAAATATTCAAGTACTTTCCCCATTTCATTATAGTGAAAAGAATTAGATTAATCACCAAAAGAATAATATTGTTGAAATGTAATATTATCTACGTACACAAATTTTGTCATCACCGAAGGCGGGTCTTTTGAATTTGGTAATTTAATTGAATGCAACTCAGATGTTAATCATGAAGATGGAAATGTCAGTAGCTGCAAAAGAATTTCATTTTTATAAATAAACATTTTAACGATTAACATGTACATGTACAACAAATATTTGAATCAAGGAGGTCAATTTGATGCTTAAATTAAGTTTTCAGTCTTCAAGAGATTCCAGGCTTTTTGGAGTCCTAGAAAAGGTCTTTTAAAAGTTGACATTTGTACCTATAAAAGGAAAAAAATTAATACAGTTTAAGAGAAATAAGATTTTCTTGAATCCAGCCTTAGATACCAAAGCTTATTATTAGCATGATATGAAATAAAAAGTGATTTGTGGTGTCTTTCAATGATAGCAAAGGCCTTTTACAAAATGAATTATAGAATACATGACGGATATAGAAGACAAAAATTACCAAATAAGTATAAAAATCATGACAATTTCTCTGAATTCCTGGATACCTTTCGTTTTTTAACCTAAAATATATTTGTTGATCAATGTGCAATTAGAAAATGCATTGCTGATATTCTGCGAGATTTCTGGAGATTTGACAATTTTCCCTATATAGTATGATTAACTTTAATCTTTAATTTTAAAGAAATACTGTGGATTTTTACATAACTTTGTGGATTCAGAGATACTTTAATGAGTATTTTTGATTACTTTTAAAACCTCTAATTTTATAAACCTGAGGATCGGACTACCTTAAGGCATGGAAAAAGAGAAATATTTCAGTTTGAAAGTCACAATAAAGATTTTTTTCAGTAAATACCTTGGGCCTAGCTGCAGAACTGTCTGACCAGTCTGTCAATATATTTTCCTTTGGAGAGCTACAGCTCTGAAGCTACCTTGGGCCTTGCTACTTTTTAGTAGGGATCCTTAGTAAGAGTTGTCGATCTTTTCACTACGCGAAATACACGAACGACAACTCGGTGTAACATCCACAATGTAGGCCTATAATATTTTAATACCTAAGATGGGCATTATTTGAGGTGAGAAAAGCAAATGAACATTAGAAATCATGTCAATAGATAGTAATAGTGCTCTATATACTTTAATTATCATGTTGTCATTCACTTTTACCGAGACTCAAAGCTACTATTTTATGTTTTCATTGAAGAGCTAAACAAAATTTACAGTGTATAATATCACTGGTTTCTTTAATATTTATAGCTCACCTGAGCCGTAAGCTCAAGTGAACTATTCTGCACTGGAGGATTAAAGAGGGGGGGGGGGGCACGCCCCCAAAAATTGTCGAAGTATGAAATTAATGATATTAATAATATAATAATGCCATACTTTGGTACGATATACCACTATATTTAGTATTTACAATTAAAATACACAAAAACCCAGGAGCTTCCAGGGGCTTCGCCCCCTGGACCCCCTTCATTCAAACTATGATATTATATAAATATTGCATGTAGTTGAGTGTAACATTGAAAATTTTCACCCCAAGAAAACCATTGTCATCCGAGGCGTAGCCGAGGTTGACAATGGTTTTCGAGGGGTGAAAATTTTCAATGTTACACTCAACTACATGCAATATTTATTATATTATACTGAATGTTTTATACAAATACATATTACAGTGAACCGTGCGCGCATAAATTCCGCGCAGTCGCTATTTTTTGGAATACCACCCGTCGTCAAGCAATGTTGACTGTTGCTACGCAGGAGGGCGTGGCTTCATTGTTCAGCGGGCAGTAGTGTTTTTTATCAAATGTTTCTCGACGAATCAGATTCAAGTAATTTACATGAAAGTATAATATAACTATATAGCATTAATAATGTCATACATTGGTACATTAATTACTAACCAATTAATACCACTATTATTGTGACTTCAAATGTACAGGAAAACCCAGACCCCTTGTAAGAACGTAGTTATCCACGCTCCCCCTTATCACAAATCCTGTATAGGACCATGTTGTGATTAAAATTTGTCCGTTTTCTTTCGTTACTGTCGTTTTAAACTTTTCACATTTTCATCTTCCAATCTGCCAATTTCAACCAAACTTGACACAAAGCATTCTTAAGGGTAGATCAGGATTCAAGTTTGTTCAAATGAAGGACCACACCCTCTTCCAAGGGGAGATAATTATGAAATAGTGAAAAATTAATGCCATATCTTATAAAAATCTTCTTCTCAGGAACCACTGGGCCAGGAATGATGAAACTCATGTTGATTGAATTAAGTATCCTCTTGAAGTGAAGATTCAAGTTTGTTAAAATCATGACCCCCCGGTGTAGAGTGAGGCCACAACTGAGTATCAAAGTTTAACATAGGATTAGATAGGAAAATCTTTTAAGTTTGTTCAAATCATGACCTCCGGGGGTCGAGTGGGGTTACAATGAGTGATCAAGGTTTTACGTAGGAATACATAGGAAAAGTCATTAAAATTCTTCACAAGAACAACAAAGCGATGATTGATCATGGAATATAAAAGTATCAAAAAAGGTAATGTAGATTTAACTCCTGATGATCAATCAGGAGAATAGAGAAGTCATTAAAGTGGATCATAACAACGGAATATAAAGGCTATATCAATAAAAAAATTTCATCTTATAAACAGCAAAGCTTTTATGTATCATATTAATTTAAAAGCATGCATCCGTAGGAAGTCTATATATCAGTTACCGGTAAATTAAAGTTAAATCAAGGTTAATGTCATATGTAAATTTTACATGCATATTGTACTTAATTGTTACATTTGTAAATCTGTAAAGGTATTATTATTGTTGTATAATCTCTGTCATACAATATCATTATTAATTTTGTTCTTTCATATGTACAACCTTTCATTTCCTATGTAAAATTAATATTATTTTACGTTTTGTAATATGCCATAGGATGTTTATTCTGAGCAATAAATAAAGTAATTACAATGACAAGTTTTTTTCAAATACCTCCCCCTTCTCCCCTGAACACATTTTATATTTCAAACTTTTCAATACATGTACTGAACTGATTTTTGCTTTTACCTATAGCCAGTTGCTCAGGTGAGCGATGTGGCCCCTGGGCCTATTGTTTAAAGATATCACTCTTGGATAAAAAAAATATACATATATATCATGTTTATATTACAGAATCAACAAGGAGCATGTGGGAAATGGTTCAAATGCTAAGGTATTTGGAAGAAAAAAGATACTTGAATACATGCAGTTCTCTCTGACATTTGATGCTGAAGGACACTTAACATTCTTCAACAAGGAGCAGTTTTCCCCTTCTTCAAAATGACTCTGGTACAAACTATGGCAGTCTATGCCACTCTGTGGACTATATCAGATTTAGTGGAGCAGAAATTTATCAGCAAGAAGGCGCAGATGGATTACCAGAAGTCTGTCAGGATGGTGACTGTCGGAACTTTTGTTGTAGCACCCATTGTTTATACCTGGATTTTCATAGCAGAGCAAATGTTTCCTGGAAGAGCAATCAAAAACGTGGCAAAGAAAATGATCACCGGCCAAGTTGTTTTTGCTCCTTTTGCCATTTCTACATTTTATTTTTGTAAGTCAAATCATACATAAGACTGCATGTACTGATGTTTTTTCTTCCATAAAATCCAAGGACATATATAGTCTATTGTAACTTAATACATTACACCTTTTATTACAGAACATAATGTGGTTGTAATTGTATGTGAATTGATGGAAGAACTTTTAAAAACATTGTATAATTCTCAGATTCAAGAATTTATGTGATATCCAATTTGAATTGTTTCAGCAACTTGTATGCTTGAAAGAAAATCAATCCAACAATTTAAAGAGGAGTGGTTCAAGAAATTTCCAGTCACTTACAAGGTGCTTTTTTTTTAATGAAGACTATGAAAATTGTTAACATTTTTTAAACTTAACTTTCTCATTAAGTATTGCCATTCAATACCTCAGTTACATCAATGTAGGTATATAAAGAGTAATTAATATAAATTGAAATGGGAGACAAATCAAATACATTATGTAATCTGATTAACAATTGTTGTTTTCATGATTCTTTCTTCTGTGATATTTTGTAGACAAATCTCATGTTTTGGCCATTTGTACAGTCTGCAAACTACTCACTTGTTCCATACAAATACAGACCAAAAGTGGTTGGCTGTGCTTCTTTCTTATGGTCCATGTTCCTCTGTTACACAAAGGAGCCCTCTAAGGTATGACATTTATTGTTAACTGGTATGTTTTTATGCCCCCCTTTGAAGAAGGGAGGGCTTATTGCTTTGCTGTTGTCTGTCGGTCAGGTCCACCATCAGTTTCTGTTCATTTTCTTAGCAGAAGTTGCACATATTGAATTGAAATTGGGTATGCAGATTTATCATAAGAATATCTAGGTCAAGGTATGTTTTGGGTATGATCAGACCATTTCAGATAGAGTTATGCCCCTTGAACTTGTAAAAATTTAAATTATTTGGGGGAGGGGGCATAAGTGTTTTACAAACATCTCTTGTTTGTTGACAAAAAGATACACCTGCATCTTTTCTGACCAAATGTTTCTGCTATGGAGTACAGCAGATCAGAAACACATGGCTAGCAGATTAGATAATAGCCATGACATATAAATTAATTTCCAATTTGGTAAGAAACATAGCTATTAATGTGCTTTCAAAACAAAAGATTTGATCACAAATTAATGTACATAAATGTTTTGTTCAGTGTTGTGTATGACAAGTACTGTATGCAATAAAGTTTGACTTTGGTATTTTGAATACTGATAACATCATTTACCATAATAATTTCAAAGACCTAAACCTGAAATTAAGTAAAATATATGTAAATGCATTATGATTTTTCAGGAAGAAGTAGTGAAAGAGAGAAGCTGACGACAAAAACATATAGGAAATAATACATTCAATTGAAAATATTTTGTATAGATATTTTTTTCCCCGAATGACTTTGTACCTTGAACTCACAGTATATATGCAGTACATGTTGTAATCTGTGATGATCACTAATTGAAGACTTATGTAATGGTCATCTTCAATGATACTGAAAAAACACAAGATAACTCGTGTCCTTTCAATAAAAAAAAATGTTTAAGAGGTTTTGTTTTCAACAGAAAACAAGATGTGTTTATGAAGTCAAACACTTATGCCTCCAATTAAAGTATTTCAAATGTAAATCAAACTCCAGGGTCAAGGCAACTAGGCAAAATTTTTTTCTTCCAAATTTTGATGTTGGGGGCATAAATCTTCTACAAATATATAGCCTTTACATATATATAGAATAAATTTATTGATGTAAGTACATTTATAATATTTTAGTGAAATATTCAGTGAATTTGCCACTTGGCATAAACATTTTTCACAATAAAATCATTTAATTTTCATCATATCCTTTCATCTTATTTTTTATACTCTGTTTTTAAGCTCAATTGAGATGAAGTCTCAAGTGAGCTTTTCTGATCATGATTTGTCTGTTGTTGTTGTTAACTTTTGACAGTTTGTCTTCCATCTTCAGATTCACTTTGCCAATTTTAACAAAAGTTGCTACGATGCATCCTTGGGTGAAGAGGATTTAAGATTGTTCAAAAGAAATAGCCATGTCTGCTTGAAGGGAGATCAAAATTTATAAAATCATTGATTTCTTCAATCTGTTCTATTTTCATTGTACTAACACATTTAAGCATTTTACTGAAATAAGGCTCAAAGTGGCATCATTCAAAAATCTCAAAAAACCTTGGGGCAAGAAATATTTTAACTTATTTTATTTATTAATTCAACTTATCATTGAAAGCCTTTTAACATACACTAAGTTCAGATTTGTTCAAATAATAGCCCTTTGGGCTAGAGAGGGGTCAAACAGAGGATCAAAATTATTACTAGGAACATAAGTCCATTCAAATCATGACCAGCTAGGGGTAGGGTGGGGCCACAGCAGGGAATCCATGAATTAACAAGTTAAAAGATTACGAAGAAGTTCAAGAAATTCTTGATGTTTATTCTTTATTATTTTGGTTTAAATTTGAATATATCTATTGCCATTTCATACTCAAAGAAAAGTGATTTATTATACATTTAGCTTGACACTCTATAAACCCGCAAGCAAGCTAGGAAGTAAACCTGTTCAAAACAAGTACATGTAAATTTTATGAAAAAAAATATGCCAAATATTTTTCTATTACATACATGTAACAAATATATAATAAAAATTTGAAAAAATAAATATTTTATTAATTTCATACAAGTAAATGAATAATTCTCATAAATAAAAATCTATGTGTACTTTTTCTTTCTACATACAGTATATTATATTATGACAGACTTCAGATGTTCTTTTTTGAAATTATGTGTAAAGGAAAACTCATTTTAATTTCGTATACGCATTTAAACATTTTTTAAAACCAATGACAGCATTCACGGTGGGTTTACTTTCACTGAAAAATGACGTATCGCGAACATAGTGGAATTAAAACCATCGTGATTATTTGCCATTCTACAGTAATTGGGAGAATTTTATTTATACAGTCAAACCTTATTATCCCAAACTCAATAAGACTACAAAAAACTTTTGACATCTCAGGATTTGAGATATTCATGTAAAATACCCCCAAAAAATAGTTGGGACTTCCAAATAACTTTGATATATTCAAGGTATTTGAGTGTTTGTAATACAGAAGTTCAAACTGTACATTTATATCACATTTTAAGGAAATTGTGTCATCATACTAATTTACTAGCATGAAATCTACATTTCTAAACAGAAGAAAATAAACAAGAGATTGAAACCTGGTCGGACTCAAAAATAAAATAGCTGATTTTAAGGTCAATTTATTGATGATTCATGAACAACACTTGAAAATTTGAGAAACTGAAGTTTCGTAATGCACATAATTCCACTCTGTTAGAAAGATATGCTATGCTGGGTCTTTAATATGTTTGTTCCTTTCTTAAGGAATAAAGGTCCCCCAGTATTAAGCTGTTTTGGGAGTATCATACATAACAGCCCCATTCACTCTAGCATGTGTATGAACAAGTTTTGGTTGGTCCACAAATTCGATTCCGTAGATGTAAATCACAGCTAATGATACAAAACTGGCCGTCCCCCAGAACAAAATGTACATGAACTGTTCAGTCCAGGATTCTGTAATCAAAATAATATTTGTTAATGCATTCATAATATCAATAGTGTGTATCTTTGGGGAAGGGAACAACTGCTCCATATCAGAATTAAAATATCTGCTGTCTGCGGGTAGAAAATAATGGGAATTTTCGTTGATTGCCAGTGGATGGCATAAATGAACTTTAAGTATGTCGTGACAAATTTTGTCAAAAATTGCAAAAATATAGAAGGTGAATATAGCATAAATAATCCAAATCAGAAAAAGTACATGACCGTACATTAATTGACAGTATTGAAATATACATGTATATTTTATAATGATAAACCGTTCTCACCATCTGGCAACAATATACTGATTAAACACATTCCCAGAGCGATCACAAATATCACAGGTACCTGAACAAACAGAAATAGGGCGCTTAGACCAATATTATAGACATCTTTCTATATAAATTTTATCTAAAATAATACTAAAGTTCTTCAGCTCAAATAACAAATGTACACAAGTATTTAAAACTAATACCGGGGTATACGAGGGTTATTAGAAAAGTTCGCGGACACATTGAATTACAGAAAATCTATTGTGTACTCTGAAGTATGACCTATGTCTGAATGAATTCCTACATTTTGTTTATTGGTATGTAAAAAATCAGGTCCATAAAATAAAATCTTAAAATTTTACAACTATTTTTACTATGGGGTTATGGGATTCACGGAGCAATCACTTGACGTAAGCGACGTGACAACCAGATTTCCACTCTTTAAGCTTTGTCGCAGTTCTATAAATCTTTCATTTCTTCAGATTTTCTTATCTTTTTTCTACTTTAAAATTGAATATCTATATCAAGACATATTACTTTTCTACTATAATGTCTTTTGTACTGTTTCGGATAGTATTGAGATCTTAAAATATAAAAAAAAGTCTATGCAGTCAATCGATCAGGTATGGAAACTATGCAAAACCACATAGGCGCAACGCAACGTCCATGCGATAGGGGGGTATTGAAGTATCGATGGAGTTAATCATTCAAAATGTTACTCCTTCCATTCTTATGAAGCTACAACCATTTGAAAACTTGTTCTTTGTATGTGTAGGATATTCCCGGCAGCATCTTGAACATTTTAATCTAATTTTAGACATTTTCCTGTCTGCATACATAATTTTTATGTAGTGCAGTGCTCCATGAAGCTCAATGACGTTCCGAATTTTGGCTACATGTTTTTACGCGTAAATCATTTATAAAGTCTATAAAACAGTCATATACCCTCCAATTTAGTTCAAAATTTCTCCCAGTGACGTTTCCTGCATACTTTAGCGGCAGGTAAAGTATCATAAATCTCTTGGCACCACAATTGTGCAATTTTTAATTTTAATAAAGAGTCTTTCTGATATAAACGTGCCAAAATGTAGCATGCTCCGTGAAGCAAGATTTAGCAAAATAAAAATGCCGTATATTTTTCAATAATCACCAGAGAGCACCAAATTCTTGTATATCTATTGGAAAAAAGCTCAAGATTATATCTGGAAAGTTTGACTGGTTTAGTGAAAATAGCGCACTCACAATAGAACTTGTCCGCGAACTTTTCTAACACCCCTCGTACATTTTTCCTCAAAAAACATTCTTCTTTTCCAAAGCAGTTTAAAATTACATTCAATATTGCACTTGGAATGTTTGATGACTTACAGCATAAAACTTCCAGTCTCTCTCTGCCTGCAGAGGAGAAGGTCGAGAAATTCCCTCATTTTCTTCCACAACGTAGTTTCCAAGGATAAGGTCAATGGCATCCTGTAGCAATTTTAAAAAGAAAACTCACTGAGAGTACAATTATAAACCTTCCCCAGGAAATCACTTTAAAATCATGTACATGTATGTGCAGGTACTACATGTACCTTCAGTGGCTTCTTAATGTCTGACTTTAAGTTTTTAGGTATGTATTAATAACATGTAAATAACATGAAAAAATTGATCACAGTCATCTTAACTAACCTATTTAACTCAAACAACATGTAGATTTTAACTTGAATATGTAGTATATAAAAACATGTAGTAAAGTTCATTGATAAAAAGTTCATGACTTATCAAACTACTGTATTCACAAATATGTACTTATACATGTATATTAAACTTAGATTTTAAAAGTGCTTTACTATGTGTATCATTCTTTCCCTACAGGACCTTGAATAAGAAGTACATGTATCAACTCTGTTTTCTTGATCAAACCAGTTCATACAATATTCCAACATTTTTTGAGAATGTCCAAAGGTTACCTGTATATATAAGATCAAACAAAATATGCCTTACATAAAGAGTACATTGATGCTAGTTTCTCAAGAGTAGTTGGCATTGCTTTCAGTATACATTGTATGTACAGAAAAAAAATGAAATGTGTTTTCAAGGGACACAACTCTGATGTGACTTGATCTACAGAAGACAAGCATCTTTTACGACAAAAAACAAACCTGACGAAATCCATCTCCAAAGTTATTCTTAAAATATCTGATTAAAGAATTCCACCCATCCATGAGAAGTCCCATTTTGGTTCTCTTTCCTTGTCTACAACACCATAAATACACTTTTATTTTGATGTCAGACATATCATTTACAAAATACATGTACTGTAACCGTATTACATTTTGCTGTGTATTCTTTTTAGCGCTTTTGGCGGAAAGGAGCTTCCGCTAATTCAAGTACAATGCTAAATGTCTTGCACATATATTCATAAATAAGAACATTGAGAAATGCGCTAAATCAAATCTACGCTAACTCGTTCAAAAATCAATTTCCACCAAATATTGTACACGCTAAATATAATACATTTACAGTATTCTTTAAGTCACTTTAGAAATTGAAGATAGGAAAAGCATTACCTATATTCTTACAGCAGCAGTATGCTCTTTTCATTTATTTATTTATTTTTATTTTTTGGAACTGCATGGAAACTTATAATAAGAAAACTCTACCTTGTGAAATCTGTTTTCAAAGCACCAGTGCCTGCATACTGCTTAGATACTGCATCTGCATTGTCTGCCCAAACTGGAAAAAAATTAGCAAAATTTACAGGATGAAAAATGCCAATTATGTTTTATTATTAGTATTATTATATCATAACATGTACCAATATTTTAGATTACAAGATAGGGTTTGTAATATCGTAAATCTGGAAATTTTTGCTGTAGATAAATTTTTAGTAAATTTGCGAGTTCATTGCATCTGCAAAAATATTTTTCTTAGAAATAATGCAACAATAAGAAAATGTAAACAAAGTAGTGGTCATTCGCAAAATTTTGAAACGTAAAATTTAATCAACAGCATTTCGACCCAGATTCGCAAAATAAAAGCGACGTCAAAATTTTCAGATTTACGGTAATAAGGAATGTGCAATAAAAAAATAAAATAAAGCTGGATTTAAAATTCAGTTTTTGAAAAAGACTAGAAAACTGACCAGTCAGCAAGGGCCCCGCCATGGGGTAGAATTAAAAGGGTGCAGCTTACAGAATGATTAATAAATGTATGAAGAATAAGCAACACCAACTGTATTCTTAAAATTTTAAGATAATTCCTGAATATTCAAAAACCTGAAATTTAAGCCTTGTGAAAAGACCTTTCATTAGATACCAACAGCTTTGACCCTTTGACCTTAACCCTGGAGTCTGACCTACTTTTAAAAAAACCTTAAACATTGGCAATAACTTACAGTTAAGGCTACGGTTTTCATACTTCCCATATGTAATATTTGAGACAAGGCCTCTCTTTAGAAACCAACAACCTGTACCCTTTGACCTTGACCTCGGAGTTTCATCACATTTAAAGATTCAAGTTTGTTCAAATCCTAACACTCGGTTTAGGGCAGAGCATTCGGGACATTAAGGGGAGTCATTAAAATCGTCTCTCCAAGAAATGAAAAGCTTTGATTTTCAGTTATGCTTGGACTTTCAGTAAGGCGTGGCATTCTCGACGTTAGATAATTATTTTATGAAATTTACACATCTTTCCTTCATTGTTGAAATATACAAAGTATAGAAATCTGGCCGAATGTCAAATAGTGAAGGGAATAGCCAATTATAAGTTCTCACACGGCACAGAGGCGGGGATTAAGTCGTCTCAACGTTGTCTTCAACAGTAATATTTAAAGTTCCTGATGTTTTTAATTTCTTAACTAATGAAAATCTATTCACCATTTCACAGACGCTAATTACGTTGCGCCGAGAAAGCCACGCCTTACTGAAAGTCCAAGCTTACCTGAGAACTGTCCTAAGTCATTTTATATGGAAGCATCCTTAAGTAGAAAAGATTCAATTTTGTTCCAATCATTACACACCCCAACCCCACGACCCCAGTGGTTGGTTGTTGCCACTATTTTCAAGAAATGGAGTTAAGATTATTCATATTTACATTGACGTATCCTTAATTTGTGTAAATTCAGAAGCTCGGGTCATAGTGATATATGTAGGAAATTAAAAAAAACAAACTTTTAAGTCATTGATCAGTCTTGTAAATATGGAAGCATTTTAACGTTCATTAAGTGTTGATTAAGGTGTGTTCAGACCATGACCTCCTCCCCTTTCTGCCTTCTAGGATGGGACCACTTTTTACTTAAACTTTTTTTCAATTAAACTGCTTTACCTTAACAAAAGTGCTCAGTTGAGCGATGCGGCATATGAACCTCTTGATTATTTTATCTGTAGGGAGTCCTATAATAACCTTATATTTTAGCATTTTGAAAATGAACATATTGCAAATATTTAATTGTAAAGGATAAATGCCAAAGCTAATGGGTCAGCGTTTTTCGGACAAGGATCAGGACACATTTGGATGGATGAGCTGCGTTGTACGGATTCGGACACAGACTTGTTTCGATGTCCCCAAAACACAATTGGCTCCCATAATTGTGGACACGGAGAAGATGCCGGTGTCGTCTGCCAAACGCTCCCTGGTCAGTATGTGTACGATATGGCCGACCGTGAAAGAGTTTATTACTGTCAACAGAATTATTATGCATGAAGACAAAAACTTGCCTAATGACATACTTATCCCGCATGTGAGCATAATTTATATTGCTTGTAGGGGCAGAAATATTTCATCTTATAAAGTAAGATGTTTTTCGAAAAAAATCATTATCGAGCCTTGTTGAAGTTGTTCTAAAGTCAAAATAAAATTATTATGTTTGTGTTTTGAGATTAATTGCAGCGAGTTATGACGTTAGTATCGTAAAAACAATTATGAAGAAATAATTTTAAAGTTCACTAAGAACAAATTTCCCCTGAAATTCAAGTTCAAGATTATCAGAATGAATGTGATATTGATTTAAATAGCAGGAGCGGATATCAGACTTGTGGGCGGATCTAATGCTTTGGAGGGGCGGGTGGAGATTTTCTACAATGGTGAATGGGGTACTGTGTGTGATGACTCCTGGGATAATAATGATGCTGCTGTCGTCTGCTTCATGCTGGGATTTTCAAGGTATCATGCCCTTGTTTTTAAATATAAAAAAAAGAGTCCTTAATCAATTGCTTTTTTGAACGAATCAAAGAATTGTTTAAAATACTGAATAAACGTAACTTTGATTCTCTGTTTGATAAACGACACTTGAATTTTTAAAGCTCTTATCCAGGTTGTTTAGCTCTACCGGTCAGAGACCAGAAGAGCTTATGCGATAGTAATGCGTCCGGCGTCCGTCCGTCTAGCTGTCCGTCTGTCTGTAAACAATTTTTCAAAATGCTACTCCTTTACCCCAGAGTAGGGTGTGTTACACGTACATGCAGGAGCAGTTAAAGAACTTTTTAGGTTTATAAGAATATATATAAATATCTTACGATTACGTGCTAAATTTACAGGAAAAACGCCACAGCAAGAACATCGGCACACTTTGGACAAGGTGACAGTGGGATGAGGATTTGGACTGATGATGTACGGTGCCAAGGGGACGAAAGGGATTTATTTCATTGTAACAAGTCCAGTATGGGCACACACAATTGTGGGCACTCAGAGGATGCTGGAGTAATTTGTTCCCTAGGTAAGTCTGTCCAGTTCTGTATATATCATTTGGTTATATTTAATTCTGGGAGATCAGGATTTAGGAATTTTCGTGGCATGTCATGAACAATGCTTTACCTAATAGAATTTAAATAATTGCCAACTAAATTAAATTTTCTCCAGTGTACTTTCATCATGATTTGGAATATTGGTCCTCAACTTATCTTATAAACCTTTCACATCCTTGGATGTGTAGTACCTTTCATACTATGGATAATGATGTGACCTTTCTTTTTTCCTTGGGATCATTGATTAAAGCTATTCTCAAATATATATCAAGTGTCGTAAAAAGATAAATGGACAAGTACAGTGCATATCATTCAAAACTTTAAAGTTGTTTATTGAAAAAAAAAACCGTCCACTATTGAAATATTATTTTAAGGAAGCTCTTGAATCACCAACAGAAACTGCTTGTTTGGATTTAGAGAAAAATATATATATAAAGGTGTGTATTTCGAGACTTTTTCATTCATTTAACACATAGGGTACCTGCCTGATTTCCGCAGGAAAAATGTCCAGAGACAATGGACTATTTGTGAGAAGAAATCGCTGCTGTTTATTTACAATTTGAAGGATAATGAAAATAATATAGTCAATACCTTATTCTTGGTCTCATATATGGCTAAAAATATTTTAACCTATTTAAAGTAGTGTATAAATTAATGTTAATAACATTTTTTCAAATCTTACTTCAAGTGGCAGATCACTCTAACTGCATAAAAGTACCCTATGAGTAGAGTTCATTAATGTGCAGTGTTTAGAGCTTCCTTAAAAGTGGTCAAGAAAAGGTTTAAAATCAGGCTTGTACTATTCAACAAAAAGGATTATTTCTTAATGAAATAATTACTGCAATAATAGTTGTTTCGATGAAACATTGCAATATATTGAAATAAGGATCAATTGATTTTTATATTATGATAAAGGATAAAGGAAGACAGTTTAAACTAATGTTTTTGTTGACACAGTTACATATATTATATTATGTTTATCTAATAGGAGAATAAGAATTTTTTAGACTAATTCATTATATTCAAACGATTTCTTACTTTAGTTGAAAGATAAGGTATATTTATTTTAAAAGAAAAAGCACAATTTCCTGACCAGATATTAGGTTTTATTTCAATATTATACTCATTATTGATATTTGATAAAACTAACTACAGGTATGTATATTTCTATTTCAAAGGAAAGCATTATTTAAAATACTTATTAAAATATGATTTTAGTTTAAAAGTGGCCAACTTTTTTTCAAGTCGAACTTCCTTTCACTTCCAATTTTTTCCTATATTTCTTGCTTTGTATATACTGTGGTAAAAAGTGGGGGGCCAACCATCTTTTCAATAGACATTTTCTATAGTAAAGGTTCATCAAAAATCTTTAAAAGTAGAGAACATAATATCTCTAAGTACACGGGATCTCATTGGTGTTACGATTCAAGAACTACATCTTAATAGTTTATGTCTCTCAATGGGAAATAAGTGTAACACTTGTGTAACACTTGTGACAGCAAGAAGGTCATGCAGATAAAATTCCTCATCAAGACACATTCAGGAAGATTGAATCAAGAAACATTTTAAGTACTCAGTACCCAGTAAAAGTGTATTTTGGGACATCGCGGGAAGCACTGGAATTTCAGGCGTCAAAAATATAAACAAAATATAAATTCACAAAACTTGAAGCTGTTGACATTCTTTTAATGTAATAGTCCTCACTGTAGACTGTTCACTGTAATGATATATAACTGAAAACATGTTTTAAAAATTACTTTTTTATTATAAATTCTGTTCTCCTTACTACATCATCAGCAAAAACTCCAAAACTAATGTAATAATATAAAAAGATGATTAAAAATTATCTAAAACATTTCATATGCAATGCATCCATAGTCTCCACAAATCATAATTAAGCTCTCAAAAACATTTTAAAATTAAAATCCTACTAAAATGTACTGAAGTTGATAGAAATGGATTCAGGGTCAGATTTTTTTAAGGTAAAATGTCACACAGAGCTCAGTTCTGTTGGCCCTGTTTGGGAGGCCGCACTTTCTTTTCTACAAAAACAACTGGAAATGGTCTGCCGTACACGCCGTGACAAGAAAACATAGAATATAGGATTAATACAATTGTTAAACTGCAACAAAAGAGCACTTATAGTAACTTCCATGTAAGCTGGATCACTTACACCAAACTCGTAAAGCATTGCCAACAAATGCCATGGAAGGGGAAGGATGAAAAATGCTAAAATAATTGCCAGGCAAATCTGGTCCAGTTTTCTAAGCGAAGGGTTCAAACGGCCAGTTTTCTCCCTTTTGACAATGGAGATTTTTATTACATGGAATACGATCATTATCAGAAGTGGTATTAGGTAGGAAAGAACAAAATCTAGAATTTTGTTAATTTTCTTCTGATGTTTATTGGAATAAAACGTCTTTACGGCTGCAATTACAATGGATAGGGTATAAACTGTAACAATCGCAAAAATGACTGAGCCTTTTTTAAGGATCTTCTTGGACTTCGAAGGATGGGCGATTACGATGTAACGAAAGGCAGACAAAGTCGCAATGAAGAAACCGGAGGCAAAATATGCAGCGGACATCACACATGCTATGAAGTTTTTTATGTATGTGTAAGAGAAATCTCCTACACAGTTCCGAAGATTACGAAAATTGCTTGGATCCATGTAGGCATAGTAAAGCAATCCCCAGAGCACACCACCCAAACAATAGATACCGTCCGAGAGCGCTAGAACAGCAACTATGGCAAAACTCTTGCTATGCAGATTTGTAGTTTTACAGATGACACAAAATGCTAATCCATTCCCGATAAATCCCAGTGATAACATAAGAACTTTGAACCATTCTACAGCTGGAAGTTTCCAGGAACAAGATATGTTCGTTGTTTGCGATTGAGTTGTCAATACCAAACTAGAAACGATGGAAATGGTAGTTTGCGAAAAACTTGTATTTTCCATAACTCAAAACTTGAATCCAGTGTATATCAATTATTTTAAACAGGAATTTCACAAATCTCTCTCAGAAACCTTCACACATATACGAACTTTTTTGATGATGGAAGTCTCTCGGAAGCAAACAAAACTGTCCTCTATAATCTTTATCAAACTTAATACTTACTGAGCAAAGAACCCATTGATTGGATATGAAAAGAAATACGAATTCAAAATCAAGTTTTAGTTTTGTACATAATTAGATTCAGTGTAGAATCGCTGAACACAAAGAAGTGTCACCTTCGCTGGTCATGGAATGATTAAGTTTTGTATAAAATGTATAAGGTTACATTGAAGTTTATTTTGATTTTACGTTACGATCTTTATATAAATAATGATGAACTTTACATGAACCCAGTTGGGGATGTTTTCACTAAAAAAAAGTACTGTTGTAGATTAAAAGGTTCCTCAAAGAACGATAAAAAATCTTATGAGGTTTAAAAACTTAAGACAATGTCTAAAAAATCTACTTAATTTTCTAATAAATGAAAATTTTACTTGAAGAGGAATGTACCAAATACATTTTTGTATGTACATTCCTCAAAATACAAGAAAGTATTTCCATCTTTATGAACATATTGTAACTAGATATGGCAATAAAGAAGTTTTTGTCGATTATTATTGTATTGTCTTTCAGCCCAGTCACCCACCATTAGATTAATAGGCGGGGTCTCTACTACAGAGGGGCGAGTGGAGGTTTACTACAATGGTTACTGGGGAACAGTCTGCGACGACAACTTTGATGACAAAGATGCTGCCGTCGTCTGCCATATGCTCGGATTCAGCAGGTAGCTAATACATCTGTAGATAAGTCAAAATACTTTTATTAGCTCACCTGAGCCGACGGCTCAAGTGAGCTTTTCTGATCACATTTTGTCCGGCGTCCGTCTGTCCGTCTGTCTGTCTGTAAACTTAAGTTGAATATCAAGATGTTTTCTTTTTATATAGATTCTACAAATGGTGACTCTGGTTCGTGGTCTGGATGGACGGAATGGTCGCGGTGCAATAGACCGTGTCCGTGGTCCTGGTGCAAAAACACAACCTGTATTGGTGCCAAAACAAGGAAAAGAACATGTACGAAGTCCGTTACTGATAATACCACTCTGAGCTGTACAGGCTCTTTTAAGCAAAATGTTCTCTGTATAAAAGCTATCTGTCCCGTGAAAGGAGAGTGGAGCGGTTGGACCGGGTGGTCGGCCTGTAGTGTTACGTGTGGGAACGGGTATCGTCAAAGAATTAGATTCTGTGCCGATCGCAGAAAACCGTGTCGTGGCAAAAACTTTGAAAAGGCTCACTGTAATGAGGAACATTTCTGTCCATCTGATGGTCAGTTTGGGGAGTGGGGCCAATGGAGTGAGTGCTCACAGCCCTGTAGTGGTGTCAGGAAAAGACAGAGAAATTGTTCTAATCCCCAACCAAGACAAGGCGGAAAAAACTGCTCAGGGAATTGGGAGGAAACGCAAAACTGCTCGGAAGTCAGTTGTGAAGGTATGTATGATAAGCTCGTTATACATTGACCAGAACTTACAAGATATACACGTAATTTGGATTTAGTTTTAGTTACAAATTCTTCGAATTCCTAATTATACTGCTTTATGTTTTGAAAGCAGGACTGTAAAAGTTAGTTAGGCTTTGTACCTCGTCTTAGAGGCCATCTTTATGACTTTCCTTTACTTATAAGAGTGTAACCTGGTCCAGTACTGTAATTTATGGACACAGAACAAATGTGGGGAGGGGTACTGTACACTCAGTCCTTTTTCTCCTGGTGGAAGATCATATATATTTTAGAATTAAAATATTTTAGAAAATTATGAATCAATCAATATTAATTAAATCATGGGTTTTTACATTACTTCTTTCCAGAATTATATAGATTGTATGCTTAGTCCTATATACAAATACATGTACTTGAAAGAGACAATTACTTATAACATAGAACATGTCAATATGATATACCTGGTACATTGGTAAATCTCGTTCATTTACCAATGTTCATCCACTACAGGATAAACAAACAAGCCCACTCTCAAAGCATCGAGTTATATATAATGATATAAATAATAATTAATATGCTACTGTATGTTAATTTTTAAAAGGAAGTCACTCGCAGTATAATTACTTCTATAGTATCGTTGCCATACATGTAATGACGTCTTGATCCCTTTGACCCATTTCTCAAGTCAAGTTAATGCATGACAAATACTTGAAGCTGAAAACTGAGGTCAAAGTCAATCCTGACCTAAATATGAACGATAATATACCAAAAGTATTAAATCTTTTGTGTGTTTGTGCTTGGTTGATGAATATTCAGATAACGAACAGTAATCCAGCTCAAAAGTTTATTGGTACAATGAACGATATAAATTGGAAGCAGAGCTAACAAGGACCTCTTAATACATAAGGGTGGGATCAGGTGTCATGGAGATGTAAGAAACTCCTATCGATCGGTCATCCCTGTCGCGTGCTCCTTGTTTTGATCGGGTAATCAGAAAATTCCGTAGATATTTCACTGTAGAAGAGAATGGCACAACGGTATGAAAAACATCAGTCAATATTCGACATAACGATTGTATTATTTTATAGACCATAGCTTCTAAGAACTGTTGACTTCAAACTAGACTGTTGATATCCTTGTATCATCAATTATTTGTCAATAGATTGCTTCGTTTTAGAGATTATTTGTACGTAAAACCATTCTTGTGAATCTAATCAACTGGGAGATATATGCTGGTGATAATGGTATATTGCTTAAGAACTGTTGACTTCAAACTAGACTGTTGATATCCTTGTATCATCAATTATTTGTCAATAGATTGCTTCGTTTTAGAGATTATTTGTACGTAAAACCATTCTTGTGAATCTAATCAACTGGGAGATATATGCTGGTGATAATGGTATATTGCTACACAAATAAAGAAAGTTGACGAATAGAAAAGTTGAATTCATCACGCTTATCATAAAATTATGTTGGTTTCCCATCGGTGACTTTTTCTATAGAATATCCAATTAAGACACAGATATACGAATTCAAGTGTTTTGCGCATAAACAATTATCTTCCAAAAGATAGAAATTGCATGATATATGTGGCTGCACAAGCATGGGATCCGGTTTAAGTATTGACTTCCTCTATTTTCTCCTTTCAGCATAACTTTCCCCGTAGTCCGTTTTTTAGCTCCGTGTAGGGGTTTTATATGGCCAGCATAGAGATTCATTTCTGAGCAATGGAATTGCCATTGAGGAATATTTGCATGTGTATTCTATGGTCAATTGGCTTAAAATTTATACCCTCTATACAAATCTGCAATGGTAAGTAAAACCTTTTTTTTCGCTCACATGAAAATGGCCACCAATACATCAAGTATTGGATAAAAGTTTACATTTAGACTAGGATTATATTTCCCTTACTTATGTTTTCTCTTGTATAATCGAGTATACTTTTAATAAGGAAAGAAAATTATATACTCTTTCTTATTGCGTTTTACATACTAGACATGAAAATTCTACATGCATGTAGGTACCAATTATATATGAAAAATGGTATAGAAAATGTAACAAGAAATCACTGTTCAGTTTGACTTTGTTTATAGCACTACAACTTCAGATTTTTAAAACATTTTTACACCATTTCTTGTTATTGGTTGGGGGCCCCGATACGAATGGGCGAATAGACAAAAAATCCATTTTTTTACGCAGTCGTTTATGCATTTCTAAAAGAACAGTTAACGTATACATTGGAAATCCAGAAGTAATTACATAATCTCACATCCTTGTTAAATTAATACAAGTGAACTGGACAAATTAAATACAGGTAACATTATATGCATCGAGAATTCATTATACATCTCTAAAGTACATGTGTATAATGCGTAAAGCAAAACAAACTTCGAATGATAAAGTGTTTTCTTTTTCTTTCTGAAGAGCGAACATTTCGATAATAGATGTGTGCACACTAACGTAAATATTCTCAATGAATAATTATTTATTTTTTCAGTAATGGTTGTTTTATTATGTGCTTCAATACATGTATTTCATATTTTATGTCAATAGGTCGAATTTTTTTGATCGTCATTTAGATATATCGACGACGTATTTTCAATTAACAAAATTAATTATAACTTCCATTATAATCATGTCGACTTGATACATCCCAGTGAACTTCATACATGACCTATGGGTCCAAGAGATGTTAATGTAATGTCAACTAAAACTGATCAGTTTGATTGTTTTAATAAATTTAGAGGTCCAAGAATGGGCTTTAGTGACCTTTATTCTTCAGTAACCTCATATAATCTGTGGAATAAATTCTCTACCTGTGTCTACCATTTCAAATCAGTTAGGGGAAATTAAGAGGAAAGTTTAAGCATCTGAGATTTCAATTTGTTGAACATAGATTTAAAAAATCTCCTTATAAAGTTGCTTGATTTGATTTTCACAGAATGTACACAACAAGTCCTATCTGAACATGCTGGAGTACGCTCTGAGGATGGAGAGCTATTACTACTGCACCAACTTTGATCTGACACACAGTCTCCAGAGACTGTATAACACAAGTCCCGACTTCCACGCCATGTCACTAGTAGAAAGGGTATGTAATACTGTAACATTGAAATTAACACAGTCATGTACATTTTTTTGTTTCAACTTTGTTTTGGTTGCAGGAAATTTTATTTTCAAGATTCTGTTTTCATAATATTGTAACTTTTTTTATCTATTATTCCACATGGTTGAATTGAAGGCTTTTCTAATCTTGGGAAGGGCATCTTTATTTATTTCAGCAAAACAGCTTAGTTCAGTTTATAAAATGAACATTTTTTCAGTTCAAAGTAATACAGGACAATAACTACTTAAATCCCAGTAAATATTTAAAAATTATACACTCAAAAGGTATCACACATTCCATAAACTTTCAGAGCAAATGACATAAGATAATTTTGTTGCTGTATAGGTATAAATTGTTATTTGTCAACCATGCTAAAGTTTGTACATGTAGATTGTTCTATTTTGTTTATTTTAGGCTGATCCCAGATTTATGTGGAATGGACACCTGTTACGAGAATTCTCTCAGCTATCAGAAATGGGACGCTATTGTTTACCTATAGTGCATGGCTGTATCCTTTGTCTGAAGGAAATTTTATTTCAGTATTTATAATGTTTTTTCATTTCAGTTTTATAAATAAGTATGAAGAGGAGTAATTCCCCTTGATAGCATTTCTAGTTTTTTAATAGATAATTCTTCTATGTTGGTGTTGACTTGCAAGTCACCTTTATCAATACCTATAAAGAGTTACTTCCCCCTTAATTGTAATCAGTTATAGAATGTCAATCATGTAGCATCAACAATAAGACGTTTGACTACATTCTGGTGTCTAGACGTTCCGTATACAGAGCCGGCACACGGTTTTATGTACGAGGAATCGACACAGAAGGACAGGTGGCCAACTTTGTGGAAACGGAACAGATCATACAGTATGAAGGAAACAAGTGTTCATATGTCCAGGTTTGTCATTTATTTTAATTTCCATATGAAAAGACAAAATTTTATCTGCAAATGAAAATTATTATAATTAAGGAGATAAAGCATAGAATAGAGTGAGAGAAATATTTTTTCAAGAAATGACAATGCTTAATATTAAGACACTGGTACTATTAATAAATGCAATTTGGAAAAAAATTATGTATTTCTAGAAAAGTGCTGTATTTTGATATATGAAAATGTATGTCTTAAAAGAATTTTTTTTTTCACAGATCCGAGGTTCTATTCCACTGTTTTGGACACAAAGACCTAATCTGCAATATAAACCCAAGTTCAAACTAAACACATCTAGTCATGTTCGTATAGAACATTCACTTTTTCTGTTAAGAATTATTTTGTGAATTATTTTAGTGTATATCAATTTACATAAATGAGAATGTTCACATTCCTTTAAAATATATAGTCATTTTCTGTATTTCACGTACTGTATTTATTTCATGAACATAATATTCATTTATATACTGGGTATATTATTTTTGTAGATAGAGGTCTTCCAAAGACATTTTGACGATTTAATTTATAACTATGGAGACCAAGTCTTAATAAATTTGGTAAGTTATCTCTAGCAATTTAATCAGAAATATTTTTTTATAATGTGGAGGAGGTACAGTGGGACATTAAGATAAAATGATAATGTTCTGCGGAAGTGTTAAATTGTACAGTAATTGGTTGAATCAAGTTTCCATACCATTCTGTGATTTATTTATGTAATCAAAGCAATATTTGCTGCTACCATAGGCTAAGCTTTTGTTGTGTATTTGATACAGTAGACTAACATGGTCTTGTGTATTTCAGGTAAACCACACTGGTGGAGAGGGACAGCTGGAGAAGGCTTTCTCTCAGTCCGTTACAAACACTCAAAACCCCAAAATCAGGTATATAAGGTCCTCAGTTCATACTGATAGCAATATTGGGATTCTCCAATTTGTATTATTAAATGATCGGGAATTTTGGTGCTCTCTGATTGGTCTAGACACCTTTTCCTGAGATGTACCTCAGAGTTTGTACAATATACAACTGCGCTCGCCCCAACGGTCACACCGTAAAACATATTAGTCTATAGCTATATCTCGAACATGCCCTCTTTAGATAGGCTAGAGAATATTGTTGGATCCACCACCAAACGACGAACTCTTCTGCAAACTGAGGTAATATAGTCCACGTGAAAAACATCAAAGATGGCGGTTCACGAATCGCTCCATCTGTAAGTGGGCGTTCATTTTTGTACCATGAGCTTCATTAAGACTAAAAATTGGTTTTAGATAGCAAATTTTTGTGAAATGGAAAAACAAAATGATACGAGTTAATAATTTTAGATTTAGTTCAATTCGATCAGGCAGCTTGTTGACCATGGTCAAGAGGGCATCGAATAGTCAATACTGACATATTTAATTTAGGCACAGTGACACTAACTATATCTACATTTGATAATTAAATTGAAAAAAAAAATCTTTACCCCAAATAAGGCTTTAAATTTTTTGAGGAGATGAAAGAAAAGGGTCACTTTTTCACCACTTTATATGTAATATTTAGCTCTGGGATTGAAACGAAGCTGAAATCAAAGACAGAAGCTTGATCTAATGGATGAGCTCGGGTGCGTCGATTTACCCAAAAGGACCTAAAAGGAACCCAAAAGGAAATCAAAAGGACTCAAATAAATATATTGATATACATTGAAAATTAATAATTTGAATTAAATAATGAATGTTATATTAATATGTTTTACGGTGTGACCGTTGGGGCGAGCGCAGTTGTACCATTAAAAAAATCTTGAAAAATTGATCAGCCACTTCATACATCAAGCCACACGAGACGTCTCGACTACCTGTGACGTCACACGACGTCACGGAGCTTGTCGGAGCTTACGGAGACAGCCGAGCGTCTGGTTGAAGCTATAGAACTCGTGCAATATTTTGGTCGAAAAGCATTGCAGAGTTATTTTTTGTTCATATGAAAGATTTCTACAAACTCATAGCCTTTTATGCTTTACGTTATTATTTATTTATTTATTTATTCGCGCAAAGGACATTGGGTAGAAAAGGAATTCTGGGACGTATGTACAGATTTAATTCCGAATTTCCTCTGTTCTTACACGTTAGTCTATTGAGCTCGCTGCGCTCGCTATAAATTTACCTAAAAGTTGGCAAAAAAATACATTTTTATTGTTGCAACTTTTCTTAAAGAAATATAAACATACGACTTTTATTACACATCAAACACTAAATCTGGTCAGATATGCTTTGATTTCTTTTAGCTGAAATTAACAAAGTACACTGTATTATTCTATTTCTCCTTTGTTTTACCATATCTTACTATATGATATTTGATAAATAAAGAAATAAAGTTGAATTTAATTACATGTTCTAGGCATATGGTATGTGTTTCTTGGAATTCCTTAATATACCAATTAAGAAAAAAATTCAAACATCACTGAAACTAACATTTTTTAGAAATATCATATTGCTGTACAGAAAAAGACAAAAACCATCTTCTGGGAGTGCCTTGGTTCACAAAAGTCTGATTGTAATCAATATCTTCTTTGTTCGTATCCATGTATAAAGAGATCAGATTTTAATAAGGATTGAATAACGTCCTTTAACATGTTCAATCATCTGTTGATTTGAACTTTCCATATAAAAAAAAGCAGCAATATGTTCTATTTCCACTATAGAAGAGTTACACTTCTTAGTGCGACAAACGTAACATAAACATGTAAACAATATGTTGAATGTCAGTGAACAAATCCTAACAAAATGAAAACGAAATATTTTATTGCTGTGGATTTTATATACATCAATAGTAGGAATGACAACGATATCAATTTATTTTATATCTATTGTTGATCGTATGTATCTATTTATCTTATGGTATCATCTCAAAACAATACACATGCCTCTGAAATCTCATATTTTTATTAATGATTATAAATTTAGGGTTCTCACTCTCTTACGTGTCTTTTAGTTCCTCTATTCTTTAACTGGAATGACAGGATACATTTAACACTTACAATTTTGACTGAGTTTGTCATGTTTTGTACTATCCGCAACGCCATGCTGTCCCAGTCGGACGACCAAACCCTCCTCTAATTCTGAAGAGTTCACTAATGGAAATGAAGCGTATTTAAATCGTCCTCAATAATCATTCAATATACCGAACCTAGCAGTGAAAGTGAGAGCAACAGAACTGAGAATTTCTAACTATGTAACATTTAGAGGCATCCTGGAATTATAATGAATTAAAGAGATATAAAACTGTGCCAAACTTGTTCTCTGAAAAATTTCAATGTATTAATGTAGTGTAAATTCTTATAGATTTAAGGGTGAAGTGCATTAGAGGACATCTTTGATGTACTATAGAATGTAAGAGGGATCTTTATATTCCCTTTATTGTAAGAAAACGCACTACATAAGTTGATAACATTTATGCCTCTCAAAAAAAATCATAACAAAAAATGCTTTTTGTTTTCCAGTCATGTGACCTCTGACAAATTTTACATTCAACCTGTGGATTCTGGGATAGATGAATTATTGGTACTTGACAGAGTCTCCCAAGAAATTAGTCTTCAGGGTAAAGTTTATTAAATTGCATTATATCATGCTATGCAATGAAATGTATTGTGTATTAATATTGGAATCAGAAGAGAACATTTTAGATTTTTTTTAGTCTCTGACAATTATTTATTTTAAATTGAATTTGGGGATCATTGATTTTCTGTTCATTACAGCAAACAAAGGGCAGCTTCCATCATCCAGTATAACCAAACCTATCTATGGCGTATTTGGAATTATCAGGCTCATAGCAGGTAATCTTATTTATTATATTTAAGGAAAATGAATGTCTGTTAGTGCTTTATTCTCAGTTTGATCAAAATTAGGTCATTTATCTGCTCACAGAGATCACTGAACCTTGTAAAGCAATCTATGTGAGCAGAGCATAGTGTTCATATGTCCAGGTTTGTCATTTACCATATGAAAAGACAAAATTTTATCTGCAAATGAAAATTATTATAATTAAGGAGATAAAGCATAGAATAGAGTGAGAGAAATATTTTTTCAAGAAATGACAATGCTTAATATTAAGACACTGGTACTATTAATAAATGCAATTTGGAAAAAAATTATGTATTTCTAGAAAAGTGCTGTATTTTGATATATGAAAATGTATGTCTTAAAAGAATTTTTTTTTTCACAGATCCGAGGTTCCATTCCACTGTTTTGGACACAAAGACCTAATCTGCAATATAAACCCAAGTTCAAACTAAACACATCTAGTCATGTTCGTATAGAACATTCACTTTTTCTGTTAAGAATTATTTTGTGAATTATTTTAGTGTATACTATATCAATTTACATAAATGAGAATGTTCACATTCCTTTAAAATATATAGTCATTTTCTGTATTTCACGTACTGTATTTATTTCATGAACATAATATTCATTTATATACTGGGTATATTATTTTTGTAGATAGAGGTCTTCCAAAGACATTTTGACGATTTAATTTATAACTATGGAGACCAAGTCTTAATAAATTTGGTAAGTTATCTCTAGCAATTTAATCAGAAATATTTTTTTATAATGTGGAGGAGGTACAGTGGGACATTAAGATAAAATGATAATGTTCTGCGGAAGTGTTAAATTGTACAGTAATTGGTTGAATCAAGTTTCCATACCATTCTGTGATTTATTTATGTAATCAAAGCAATATTTGCTGCTACCATAGGCTAAGCTTTTGTTGTGTATTTGATACAGTAGACTAACATGGTCTTGTGTATTTCAGGTAAACCACACTGGTGGAGAGGGACAGCTGGAGAAGGCTTTCTCTCAGTCCGTTACAAACACTCAAAACCCCAAAATCAGGTATATAAGGTCCTCAGTTCATACTGATAGCAATATTGGGATTCTCCAATTTGTATTATTAAATGATCGGGAATTTTGGTGCTCTCTGATTGGTCTAGACACCTTTTCCTGAGATGTACCTCAGAGTTAGTTCACCTCATATGACGTTCTGGGAGGTTTATTCGGGTTTTCCCTCTTGACCATAGATTTGCTTACAGTTATTTTGACCAATCAGATTGCGTGTTTCAAAGCATGTGTCGGTGTGGATGTAAACATGTCAGATGCCAGTACCAAGGAGATTAAATGCTTTTGAAAGTAAATGGTTGAGTATTGATTGTACAATGTACTAGTTGTTAAGCTGTTGATGTACATGTATAACAACATGTGAAAAGTGTTGTTACACTTTGCATTTTTTTATGAGTGTTTATATTTGATGGAGACAAGAACGGAAGTGTCAAAAGTGTTGTAAAATTCCTGATCATTTAATAAAATGGTAATTGAATTTTGAATTCGGTCTACTCATGATTATACAGACCTGGTCAGGTATTGGTTAACCTCGGCCTTCGGCCTCGGTCAACCAATACCTGACCAGGTCTGTATAGTCACAAGTAGACCTCATCAAAAGTCAATAATTGTATAGAGTAGTATTTGCATTTGAATTGATAGAGAAGAAAAGATTATTTAATTGATTTTGTTGTAGGTATGAGTATTTTGACTTTCACCATGAGTGTCGAAAAATGAGATGGGACCGACTGTCTGTTTTAACAGACAGACTTGGAGAGGACATTAAAAGATTTGGGTAAGTCACTAGCTAGAGGCATCTTTAAATATTTTTTTCCTGTAAACATTGATCACATTACCAGTATTTAAATAAGTTCACCTTTTTATGCAGTGTGTACTTTACTTGATTTATTGAGTTTTAGAAAAAGAAAATTGAGGTATGTTCACTTGTTAAAAATTAGTTTAACATGCATTTGTGTAATTTATTTGAATCAATATTTGTCTATTATAATGTTTTAGATATTTTGCTCTGTCGAAGGATGGGACTTGTTTAAGTCAGCAGGAGGGAGTTTTCAGGACAAACTGTATAGACTGTCTGGACCGTACCAACGTAGTCCAGGGTTTACTTGCCAGGATCATCCTAGAAAAACAGCTAACAGTAATACAAACAATGACATTATTGTAATAATCAAAATCCTCGTGGTTAATAAACTTCTGTAATAAATACTTTATCATTGTCTTGTGTATTTGTAGCGTCTTGGTGTTCTGGAGGCCAGCCAGAGAATAACAGACATGAAAACTTTCATAACAAAATTCAACAACAGTAAGTGCTTGAATTTAATTGACAGCCAGTAAATACATGTAATTGTAATAGGAAAACAGTTGGATGAAATGAATATTTCTGAAAGATTTGCAAAATATTTTGACTAAAAGATAAGCTACATGTATACAAATATAACCTTTAATATCTTAATTAGGGCCCCGCAAGGATTTGCGGGTGCCCTATAGTAATCACTCTGTCCGTCCGTCTGTCCGTCTGTCTGTCCGTCCGTCCATCTGTCACTCTTCCGTCCACAAATTTTCTGTTTTTTTCTAATAACTTTTTTTATGGTTGCCAATTCAAGTTCAAATTTGGTATGGTAGTTCAGTAGGCAGAAATACATATTTTGATGCTAAGTTTGGTTCTCTATGTCTTCTGGTTATGAGCTGGGTTGGTGGGGTAGATTCCTTAACTATGCATAGAATGAATGGGCAACTTTTTTTATGGTAGCCCTATCAAGTACAAATTTGGTACGGTAGTTCAGTAGGCAGAAATACATATTTTGATGCTAAGTTTGGTTCTCTATGTCCCATGGTTTGGAGCTGGGGTGGTGGGGTAGATTCCTTAACTTTATATAAGAATGCATTGGCAAAGAGAGATAACTGCTGAAGATGTTCCCATTGTAAACTGAATGCTGCTAGGAGTCCCTTGGGATTAATTAGCTTTCCTCCTGAAGAAAATCCAGAGCATTATCTGTATCTGTCACATTGAGATTAATTACCACCTCTGTCTGCAAATGAAGTTTGTTTTGAAGTTAAATCAATTTGGAATGCTATGAACACTCTGAAATGTGGATTTAAATATAAATTTTTATTATTTATTTTTGTTTGATAGAACTTATGATTTCATTGAATTCTAAAAAAGAAGAAATAGATTAAGGAAGATTTTTTGATTGACTTTTTTCACTTTTTTTTTAATATATTAATTCAAGAATATAATTAATTTTTAATGTAGTTGTATAAAAACCCCATTCTATCATTAATACTGAAAAAGTTCTTATTGTAAATTTAGAAGAAAATGATGAGAGAGGTACAATTAATCCCTTGGGATAAATTATCTAGCCTGCTGCAGAAAATTTAGTAGGCTTTTCTTTATCTGTCGCTTTAAGATTAATGAAAACCTTTGTCTGCAACTGCTGTTTGTTTGAAGTTAAAGTCAAGCCTTCATGATATTTGCATTCATTGAAGGCTGGCATTTTATATAACACAAGCTTCATAATTGTTTAAATATACATTCAATGTTAAGTTGTTCTTTACTGCCTAATGTAAATACAAGGATATTATTTTCAGGTTTTTGAATATTCAGGAATTATCTTAAAATTTTAAGAATACAGTTGGTGTTGCTTATTCTTCATACATTTATTAATCATTCTGTAAGCTGCACCCTTTTAATTCTACCCCATGGCGGGGCCCTTGCTGACTGGTCAGTTTTCTAGTCTTTTTCAAAAACTGAATTTTAAATCCAGCTTTATTTTATTTTTTTATTGCACATTCCTTATTACCGTAAATCTGAAAATTTTGACGTCGCTTTTATTTTGCGAATCTGGGTCGAAATGCTGTTGATTAAATTTTACGTTTCAAAATTTTGCGAATGACCACTACTTTGTTTACATTTTCTTATTGTTGCATTATTTCTAAGAAAAATATTTTTGCAGATGCAATGAACTCGCAAATTTACTAAAAATTTATCTACAGCAAAAATTTCCAGATTTACGATATTACAAACCCTATCTTGTAATCTAAAATATTGGTACATGTTATGATATAATAATACTAATAATAAAACATAATTGGCATTTTTCATCCTGTAAATTTTGCTAATTTTTTTCCAGTTTGGGCAGACAATGCAGATGCAGTATCTAAGCAGTATGCAGGCACTGGTGCTTTGAAAACAGATTTCACAAGGTAGAGTTTTCTTATTATAAGTTTCCATGCAGTTCCAAAAAATAAAAATAAATAAATAAATGAAAAGAGCATACTGCTGCTGTAAGAATATAGGTAATGCTTTTCCTATCTTCAATTTCTAAAGTGACTTAAAGAATACTGTAAATGTATTATATTTAGCGTGTACAATATTTGGTGGAAATTGATTTTTGAACGAGTTAGCGTAGATTTGATTTAGCGCATTTCTCAATGTTCTTATTTATGAATATATGTGCAAGACATTTAGCATTGTACTTGAATTAGCGGAAGCTCCTTTCCGCCAAAAGCGCTAAAAAGAATACACAGCAAAATGTAATACGGTTACAGTACATGTATTTTGTAAATGATATGTCTGACATCAAAATAAAAGTGTATTTATGGTGTTGTAGACAAGGAAAGAGAACCAAAATGGGACTTCTCATGGATGGGTGGAATTCTTTAATCAGATATTTTAAGAATAACTTTGGAGATGGATTTCGTCAGGTTTGTTTTTTGTCGTAAAAGATGCTTGTCTTCTGTAGATCAAGTCACATCAGAGTTGTGTCCCTTGAAAACACATTTCATTTTTTTTTTAGCTCACCTGAGCCGAAGGCTCAAGTGAGCTTTTCTGATCACATTTTGTCCGTCGTCCGTCCGTCCGTCCGTCTGTCTGTCCGTCTGTAAACTTTTCACATTTTTGACTTCCTCTGAAGAACCACTGTGCCAATTTTGACCAAACTTGATACAAAGCATCCTTATATGACGGGAAGTTTAAATTGTGAAAATGAAGGGCCAAGTCCCCTTACAAGGTGAGATAATCAAGAAAAGACAAAAATAGGGTGGGGTCATTAAAAAATCTTCTTCTCAAGAACCACTGGGCCAGAAAAGCTGAAACTTATGTGGAAGCATCCTGGGGTAGTATAGATTCTAAATTGTAAAAATCATGACTCCCGGGGATAGGGCGGGGCCACAATGGGGAATCAAACTTTTACATAGATATATATATAGGAAAAATCTTGAAAAATCTTCTTCTCAAGAACCACTGGGCCAGAAAAGCTGAAACTTATGTGGAAGCATCCTTAGGTAGTGTAGATTATAAATTGTTAAAATCATGACCCCCGTGGATAGGGCGGGGCCACAATGGTGAATCAAACTTTTACATAGAAATATATAGAAAAAAAATGAAAAATCTTCTTCTCAAGAACCACTGGGCCAGAAAAACTGAAACTTATGTTGATGCATTCTTAGGTAGTGCAGATTCTTAATTGTAAAAATCATGACCCCCGGGGATAGGGCAGGGCCACAATAGGGAATCAAAGTTTTACATAGAAATATATAGGAAAAATCTTTAAAAATCTTCTTCTTAAGAACCACTGGGCCAGAAAAGCTGAAACTTATGTGGAAGCATCCCAGGGTAGTGTAGAATCAATTCAAAATTGTTAAAGTCATGACCCCCGGGGGTAGGGCGGGGCCATAATGGGGAATCAAAGTTTTACATTGCAATATATAGGGAAAATCTTTGAAAATCTTCTTCTAAAGAACCACTGAGCCAGAAAAACTGAAACTTATGTGGAAGCATCCGGGGGTATCGTAGATTCTAATTTGTTCAAATCATGACCCCCGGGGGTAGGGCTGGGCCACAATGGGGAATCAAAGTTTTACATAGAAATATATAGGAAAAATCTTCTTTGCAAGAACCACTGGGCCAGAAAAGCAGAAACTTATGTGGAAGCATCCTGGGATAGTGTAGATTCTAAATTGTTCTAATCATGTCACCCCTGGGGGTAGGGCCGGGCCACAATGGGGAATCAAAGTTTTACTATGTTGAATCAAAGCATCCTATGGTAGTGTAGATTTCAAATTGTTTAAATTATGGTCAGTTGGGTAGGGTGGGGTCACAATGTGTATAACAAGGGGAAATCTGGTAAAGAACGGAATGTTCAAAGCTTCTCAGGTGAGCGATGTGGCCCATGGGCCTCTTGTCTGTACATACATGTACAATGTATACTGAAAGCAATGCCAACTACTCTTGAGAAACTAGCATCAATGTACTCTTTATGTAAGGCATATTTTGTTTGATCTTATATATAAAGGTAACCTTTGGACATTCCCAAAAAATGTTGGAATATTGTATGAACTGGTTTGATCAAGAAAACAGAGTTGATACATGTACTTCTTATTCAAGATCCTGTAGGGAAAATTAAGAATGATACACATAGTAAAGTACTTTTAAAATCTAGGTTTAATATACATGTATAAGTACATATTTGTTAATACAGTAGTTTGATAAGTCATGAACTTTTTATCAATGAACTTTACTACCTGTTTTTATATACTGTAAAAGCACAAATATTCGTGGGGGATTAAATTTCGTTAATTTCGTTGTTAACAATATTCAACGAAATTAAATCCCACACGAAATTTTATATGACTATACATTTAATAGGGTTACTTTCAAAACAACGAAATCAAATGCCCACGAAATTATTTTTGATGACAAAACAACGAAATTTTATGCCCACGAAAATTTGTGCTTCTACAGTACTACATATTCAAGTTAAAATCTACATGTTGTTTGAGTTAAATAGGTTAGTTAAGATGACTGTGATCAATTTTTTCATGTTATTTACATGTTATTAATACATACCTAAAAACTTAATTCAGACATTAAGAAGCCACTGAAGGTACATGTAGTACCTGCACATACATGTACATGATTTTAAAGTGATTTCCTGGGGAAGGTTTATAATTGTACTCTCAGTGAGTTTTCTTTCTAAAATTGCTACAGGATGCCATTGACCTTATCCTTGGAAACTACGTTGTGGAAGAAAATGAGGGAATTTCTCGACCTTCTCCTCTGCAGGCAGAGAGAGACTGGAAGTTTTATGCTGTAAGTCATCAAACATTCCAAGTGCAATATTGAATGTAATTTTAAACTTCTTTGGAAAAGAAGAATGTTTTTTGAGGAAAAATGTATACCCCGGTATTAGTTTTAAATACTTGTGTACATTTGTTATTTGAGCAGATGAACTTTAGTATTATTTTAGATAAAATTTATATAGAAAGATGTCTATAATATTGGTCCAAGCGCTCTATTTCTGTTTGTTCAGGTACCTGTGATATTTGTGATCGCTCTGGGAATGTGTTTAATCAGTATATTGTTGCCAGATGGTAAGAACGGTTTATCATTATAAAATATACATGTATATTTCAATACTGTCAATTAATGTACGGCCATGTACTTTTTCTGATTTGGATTATTTATGCTATATTCACCTTCTATATTTTTGCAATTTTTGACAAAAATTTGTCACGACATACTTAAAGTTCATTTATGCCATCCACTGGCAATCAAAGAAAATTCCCATTATTTTCTACCCACAGACAGCAGATATTATAATTCTGATATGGAGCAGTTGTTCCCTTCCCCAAAGATACACGCTATTGATATTATAAATGCATTTATAAATATTATTTTGATTACAGAATCTTGGACTGAACAGTTCATGTACATTTTGTTCTGGGGGACGGCCAGTTTTGTATCGTTAGCTGTGATTTACATCTATGGAATCGAATTTGTGGACCAACCAAAACTTGTTCATACACATGCCAGAGTGAATGGGGCTGTTATGTATGATACTCCCAAAACAGCTTAATACTTGGGGACCTTTATTCCATAAGAAAGGAACAAACATATTAAAGACCCAGCATAGCATATCTTCCTAACAGAGTGGAATTATGTGCATTACGAAACTTCAGTTTCTCAAATTTTCAAGTGTTGTTCATGAATCATCAATAAATTGACCTTAAAATCAGCTATTTTATTTTTGAGTCCGACCAGGTTTCAATCTCTTGTTTATTTTTCTTCTGTTTAGAAATGTAGATTTCGTGCTAGTAAATTAGTATGATGACACAATTTCCTTAAAATGTGATATAAATGTACAGTTTGAACTTCTGTATTTCAAACACTCAAATACCTTGAATATATCAAAGTGATTTGGAAGTCCCAACTACTTATTTTTTGAGTATTTTACATGAATATCTCAAATCCTGAGATATGTCAAAAGTTTTTTGTAGTCTTATTGAGTTTGGGATAATAAGGTTTGACTGTATAAATAAAATTCTCCCGATTACTGTAGATTGGCAAATAATCACGATGGTTTTAATTTCACTATGTTCGCGATTCGTCATTTTTCCGCGAAATTAAACCCACCGTGAATGCTGTCATTGGTTTTAAAAAATGTTTTAATGCGTATACGAAATTAAAATGATTTTTACTTTACACAGAATTTCAAAAAAGAACATTTGAAGTCTGTCATAATATATAAAATATACTGTATGTAGAAAGAAAAAGTACACATACATTTTTATTTATGAGAATTATTCATTTACTTGTATGAAATTAATAAAATATTTATTTTTTCAAATTTTTTTTATATATTTGTTACATGTATGTAATAGAAAAATAATTTGGCATATTTTTTTTCATAAAATTTACATGTACTTGTTTTGAACAGGTTTACTTCCTAGCTTGCTTGCTGATTTATAGAGTGTCAAGTTTCTGAATGTATAATAAATCACTTTTCTTTGAGTATGAAATGGCAATAGATATATTCAAATTTAAACCAAAATAATAAAGAATAAACATCAAGAATTTCTTGAACTTCTTCGTAATCTCTTAACTTGTTAATTAATGGATCCATTGATTCCCTGCTGTGGCCCCACCCTACCCCTAGCTGGTCATGATTTGAATGGACTTATGTTCCTAGTAATAACTTTGATCCTCTGTTTGACCCCTCTCTAGCCCAAAGGGCCATTATTTGAACAAATCTGAATGTAGTGTATGTTAAAAGGCTTTCAATGATAAGTTGAATAAATAAATAAAATAAGTAAAAATTTTTCTTGCCCAAAGGTTTTTTGAGATTTTTGAATGATGCGACTTTGAGCCTTATTTCAGTAAAATGCTTAACATGGGATGTGTTAGTATAATGAAAATATAACAGATTGAAGAAATCAACGATTTCATTAATTTTAATCTCCCTTGAAAGCATGCAGACATGGCTATTTCTTTTGAACAATCCTAAATCCTCTTCACCCAAAGATGCATCGTAGCAACTTTTGTTAAAATTGGCAAAGTGAATCTGAAGATGGAAGACAAACTGTCAAAAGTTAACAACAACAACAGACAAATCTTGATCAGAAAAGCTCACTTGAGACTCCGTCTCAATTGAGCTTAAAAACAGAGTATAAAAAATAAGATGAAAGGATATGATGAAAATTAAATGATTTTATTGTGAAGAATGTTTATGCCAAGTGGCAAATTCACAAACCCCATTCTTCCTTTTGAATATTTCACTAAAATATTATAAATGTACTTACATCAATAAATTTATTCTATATATATGTAAAGGCTATATATTTGTAGAAGATTTATGCCCCCAACATCAAAATTTGGGGGAAAAAAATTTGGCCTAGTTGCCTTTTTTCCAGTTGACCCTGGAGTTTGATTTACATTTGAAAACCTTTAATTGGAGGCATAAGTGTTTGACTTCACAAACACTTCTTGTTTTCTGTTGAAAACAAAACCTCTTAAACAATTTTTTTTATTGAAAGGACATGAGTTATCTTGTGTTTTTTCAGTATCATTGATGATGACCATTACATAAGTCTTCAATAAGTGATCATCACAGATTACAACATGTACTGCACATATACAGTTCAAGGTACAAAGTCATTCGGGGAAAAAAATATCTATACAAAATATTTTCAATTGAATGTATTATTTCCTATATGTTTTTGTCGTCAGCTTCTCTCTTTCACTACTTCTTCCTGAAAAATCATAATGCATTTACATATATTTTACTTAATTTCAGGTTTAGGTCTTTGAAATTATTATGGTAAATGATGTTATCAGTATTCAAAATACCAAAGTCAAACTTTATTGCATACAGTACTTGTCATACAAAACACTGAACAAAACATTTATGTACATTAATTTGTGATCAAATCTTTTGTTTTGAAAGCACATTAATAGCTATGTTTCTTACCAAATTGGAAATTAATTTATATGTCATGGCTATTATCTAATCTGCTAGCCATGTGTTTCTGATCTGCTGTACTCCATAGCAGAAACATTTGGTCAGAAAAGATGCAGGTGTATCTTTTTGTCAACAAACAAGAGATGTTTGTAAAACACTTATGCCCCCTCCCCTAAATAATTGGAATTTTTACAAGTTCAAGGGGCATAACTCTATCTGAAATGGTCTGATTATACCCAAAACATACCTTGACCTAGATATTCTTATGATAAACCTGCAGACCCAATTTCAATTCAATATGTGCAACTTCTGCAAAGAAAATGAACAGAAACTGATGGTGGACCCGACCGACAGACAACAGCAAAGCAATAAGCCCTCCCTTCTTCAAAGGGGGGCATAAAAACATACCAGTTAACAATAAATGTCATACCTTAGAGGGGCAGGGCTCCTTTGTGTAACAGAGGAACATGGACCATAAGAAAGAAGCACAGCCAACCACTTTTGGTCTGTATTTGTATGGAACAAGTGAGTAGTTTGCAGACTGTACAAATGGCCAAAACATGAGATTTGTCTACAAAATATCACAGAAGAAAGAATCATGAAAACAACAATTGTTAATCAGATTACATAATGATTGATACAATACATTGATGTAACTGAGGTATTGAATGGCAATACTTAATGAGAAAATTAAGTTTAAAAAATGTTAACAATTTTTATAGTCTTCATAAAAAAAAAAAGCACCTTGTAAGTGACTGGAAATTTCTTGAACCACTCCTCTTTAAATTGTTGGATTGATTTTCTTTCAAGCATACAAGTTGCTGAAACAATTCAAATTGGATATCACATAAATTCTTGAATCTGAGAATGATCGATACAATGTTTTTAAAAGTTCTTCCATCAATTTACATACAATTACAACCACATTATGTTCTGTAATAAAAGGTGTAATGTATTAAGTTACAATAGACTATATATGTCCTTGGATTTTATGGAAGATTAAACATCAGTACATGCAGTCTTATGTATGATTTGACTTACAAAAATAAAATGTAGAAATGGCAAAAGGAGCAAAAACAACTTGGCCGGTGATCATTTTCTTTGCCACGTTTTTGATTGCTCTTCCAGGAAACATTTGCTCTGCTATGAAAATCCAGGTATATACAATGGGTGCTACAACAAAAGTTCCGACAGTCACCATCCTGACAGACTTCTGGTAATCCATCTGCGCCTTCTTGCTGATAAATTTCTGTTCCACTAAATCTGATATAGTCCACAGGGTGGCATAGACTGCCATAGTCTGTACCAGAGTCATTTTGAAGAAGGGGAAAACTGCTCCTTGTTGAAGAATGTTAAGTGTCCTTCAGCATCAAATGTCAAATGTCAGAGAGAACTGCATGTATTCAAGTATCTTTTTTCTTCCAAATACCTTAGCATTTGAACCATTTCCCACATGCTCCTTGTTGATTCTGTAATATAAACATGATATATATGTATATTTTTTTAATCCAAGAGTGATATTTTTAAACAATAGGCCCAGGGGCCACATCGCTCACCTGAGCAACTGGCTATAGGTAAAAGCAAAAATCAGTTCAGTACATGTATTGAAAAGTTTGAAATATAAAATGTGTTCAGGGGAGAAGGGGGGGGG
>PRKT01000024.1:2450336-2506334 GCA_003671525.1 Saccostrea glomerata
TCGTGAAACTATATTTATCAGATCGTTAACTATAGTTAACGGTTTGTAAACTATAGTTTACAAATCGTGAAACTGTATTTATCAGATAATCTATGTTTTGCAATCGCAAATGATAGTTTTCGGTGTTAAGTATAGTTTACGGTTGTGAAACATAGATTATCGTGTTAACTATGGTTTACAGATGTGAAATATAGATTAACGTTGTTAACTATAGTTTACAGTTCGTAAACTATAGTTTACAACCGATAAACCTAGTTTATCGATTGTGAAACTATGATTATCTCATTTTTGTGAATTTGGCGTGCCATAATTATCATTATAGCAATTTTTCTATAAGCATGCTTCACTGTACAAAATTACATTTTAAAATGTTTAAAATACACAACTGGGTTATACAGATATATGTTAACTTCTGATTAGAGAAAAAAATCTGATTCTGAATTACTTGTAGATGTTGAATCAAATGCAAAAAAAAAAAAACAAAAAAAAAACAAGCACATCACTAACTGAGACTGGTGAAACAGAATTCATTGTAAAAACGATTTATATAAATGTGCAAAGAAAAATGCTTTGTTTTATGCATACATTATATCAGTATAATAGATATTAAACATTAAAGAAAAATCCTTGTCCATACATACGAGGGTTGTCCCAAAAAGTCGTAGACATGCAGGAAAAACAGTTTATTTTCTCTTTGTTGAATTATATTTCTTTTCTTGTCATTACAAAAAGTAACATTTCATGATCATGCATTTCAAATTTCATGATAGTATCACATTTAATAAGAAAATTATGAAAAAATATAGAAAGCATGTAGGTGTACATCGGAGCATGAAAGCAAGCATCTCTTATAACATAATGATCTCTTTTCCTGCTTCACACGCGTCTGTTAACATTCAATAATTTTTTTAAAACTGAAAGACCACTCTTGAGTAAGGGACTTATTTAAATTTACTACTGTCTGGCTTTTTGCTTTTGTTTTTTGTTTTTTAAAAGCAGATTCAAATTTAGTCGAAAGATCGCATATATTGTAGGTAGCATAGAATATATACATTGTCTGACGTCGTTCGTGGTCAAGATTGTTCCCCATTGTCTGCATACCTTTACAAACAGTACTCTACTTCTAACATGCTGTAACTATTTTCGGTAATGAGGAAAAAATCTCATGCCATTTAAAAATAACTCCCCTATTAAAATCTAGTGTGTAATGTCACTTCTGTACTCTTTTTTCCTGTCTCTGATATATACAAACCTTATTCAAAACAATTTATTATATATCTGAGCGCCGATTACACGTTGACGACGTCATTTTTACCAAACTCAATTCCAACAACACTTTGAAAATCATGACACCAATTATCTGTTTCCAATGCTATTTATATGAAATTTTGTCTGTGTGCCTACAGATCTTATCGGCCATCATTTAAATCGTCCTAATTTTATTAATATGAAAGATGTACATTTAAAAATCTACAATTTTAAAGAACATTGAATATATTATGTCTATGCAAAGTTTGGTTCGTATTGGTTGCATTGTCTACTACTTTTTGGGACAACCCTCGTATTTATATTTATTACAAAAAACTCTATTACTAGTACTGAACCAAGTTAGCTTTTCTAATCACAACCTTTCAGTCAGATACACAGACATATCTCCTACAGCTAAGACATTGGCAAATAATTCAGATGGAGTGTAGATTACTGTACGTGTACTTTAACAAGTGGGCTTCATATTTTAGCGGCTTTAGCACCAACTACAATGTGCTAATTTATGAATACTGCTAAGAAATCATTAATAACTATAAAACATAGTACAGATGTGTGTAGCGCTAATTCATGATTACCCAATTACTCCATAAACAATGATTGCGCTAAATTTTGAATACGCTAAATTATGTACACATACAGTAATTGTAGTATTTAATGAATTTAAAAAGCTACTAAAAATGGTAGTATATAATTGTGTAATAAAATGTATGTGAGTGCACAAACCATACAGATATTATGATTACACCATGCCATTTGTTCAACAACGGCATACACTTCTCACATTATTATGGTTCTTATAAAAAAAAAAGAAAAGAAAAGTACATACATCTACTATATAAAAAGAAAATTCTTATAATAATTTATACATGTATAGGTCATTGTAATTAAAAACTTCATAATAAATAAAATATATACATTACAAATTTTAAGAAAAAGCAGAAACATTATATTATCACAGAATCAAATAACAATCAATTCCTTTACTATTAAATTAAACATCAACTCTATGTCTCTTTATCATCAACTGTCTTCTTGAACAGTTTCCTCGACCTGAAAAGAAAAAGACAAACCCTCTGTTTAATTCCATTTACAAAAAGGATACCCTATAAATGTTTACAAACTTAATAGTTTTATAATCAATTTAAAGAAAAAATAGTCTTAATGTTTTACTGAAGATAATGGACAGTGGTCAATTTCTTAAGTCCACTGCCAGTAAACAAAGTGCATTGTGATTAGTGCAAAAACATGGACTTCTGAAAACACCAAAGGTGATGTCAGGTGCCTATTCAACAGAGAGAACATTCTCGAGCGATCACAAAAATTCCTTATACCTCCAACAGAAATGTACCTGAGCACTCGCTCTGTTGAACAGGGCTCAGGTGCCTACGAGAAGTAAGCGTCTCCTGTTGACTGGTCACACATTGTATCTACCTACATGTATTTTTGTGGGAGACATAAACATCACAGCAGGTGATGTTGAAATAATAGTTAATTAAAAAGGGCCATTAGCAAATGAAATGCTAAAGCCAACCAGTTTATCATATGCAGTGAAGGTAATAGTTGGCATTTAAGAATACAAAAATATAAAACAGAATGTGGTAGACTCTGTAACATTTGTAATGTCTTTGAATTTATTTTTCCATGTGCTGAACTTTGAAGTCTTCTCTTTCACAGAAAAATAGATCTAGATCACTCACCTTGGAAGGTTCTTTCTCATAACAAAGGAACATGGACCATAGAAAAGAAGCACAGCCAATCACTTTAGCCCTGTGTTTGTATGGAACAAGTGAGAAGTTGGCCGCTTGCACAAATGGCCAAAACATGACACCAGTCTGTAAAAAAAATTATTCATCTATTAAAATACAAAACGTATTAATGTTATTCTTAAATAAAATAAAAATATATAAGCACAACAGCTCATCTAGTTATGAATAATTTCTAAAATGAGGTAAGTTAATGACAAACAAGTTGATGAAACAAGAATATCAGCAGTCTGGTTTAAATTGATCATTTCCTAAGTTCTATGGTCGATACAATGACCTTGTCAGCAAATACAATTTATCACTAAGTCAAATGCTGACTGATGTTTTTTATGCTAATTGTTATGCCATTATTTACACATTAAATTCTCGATGGATTTTTCAGTTATTCATAATCATGATGAGAAGGATAACATGGCAGGTCTGACCAGTTGGCAGGGGATGCTTACTCCTCCATGGCACCTGACTCAACCTCTGATGTTTAGAGAGGTGTCTGTGTTAGCTCTGCTCAAAAACTGTATTATTTAATGAACATTTGAGCTTAAATACTTATAATCATCTCTATATATTTTAGAAATGTAATGTTCAGTTCATTTCTATATATTGTGTCTCTTATACACATGTAGTGGACACTGGACAGGCATGTTTATTCATCAGAGGCCAGAAAAATCAGCTGTAAGAGCACCTCGCCTTACAGTCCAGAAGGCTCAGGTGTAAATCCTGGTATATGTGACCTTAACCTTGCAAGAATGACCTTGGATCTAGGTCACGACAAACCTTTCTGTCATGTATATGTATGAGCTCCTAATTTTGAAGTTTTACAGTTTACAGTCAGTTAAAGCATGTTTACACAAACAGACAAGGCAAATTCTAGATACTCAAACTTATAATATGTAGCAGGTGAAGAAAATCAAATAAAAATGAATTTAGTTTTTTTCAGATAAATAACAATGAGATATCTCTGTCTTAGAAATTGATTGAAGGTACAATTTTAAAGCACCTTATAAGTGACTGGAAATTTCTTGAACCACTCCTCTTTAAACTGTTGGAAGGACTTTCTTTCAAGCATACAAGTTGCTGTAATAGTAGATAACAGAATGAATAATACTCTTGGGGAAATATTTTCATGTAGGGGATTTAACATGTTTATTAATAATAATGATTTAATTCATTATCAATTTAACCAAGGGGTTTTATAATACAAGGAGAATTTTTCAAAACCTTTATTTACCTACAAGAATATTGCTTTACTACTTACAAAAATAAAATGATGTTATGGCAAATGGAGCAAAGACAACTTGATCCGTTATCATCTTCTTTGCCACTGTTCTGAAAGTTCGCCCAGGAAACATCCGTTCTGCTATGAACATCCAAGAAAACACAAGAGGTGCTACAACAAAAGTTCCGACAGTGACCATCCTGACAGACTTCTGGTAATCCATCTGCTCCTTCTTGCTGATGAACTTTTGCTCCACTGAATCGGATATAGTCCACAGGGTGGCGTATGTTGCCATTGTTTGTAGAATAGTCATTTTTCCAAAACGTTTCCTTCATGCAGAATTTCAACCTACGTTGAGTAAAATATATAGAGGATATTCAATATTCTTTACTGTAGCTGGATAAGAAATTTGGAGGGACAGATTATAAAATAGAGATATACATTTTATCTACACAATTATATAATTATAATACAACTTGCGCTGAAACCTACAATACAGGAGTAAGCATTTTTATCCATAAAGCAACGTAAAAAAACAACCACTGAGCTTCAAGAGTTTAGCTTATCTCAGTGAGATGTGGAGGGGACTAAAATTTTGGTCTAGGGACAGTCCAGACCAAAATTTTAGTCCCTTGGACATCTCGCTGAGATTAGAGTTTAGCATGTGAGCAAAGCAACCTGTAAAACTGCAGACTCCTGTGAACCTTTGATGTTCTATTCTATGTATACAAGGTTTACATTTGGATTCCCCAGGGAGTTGAACTTCTGAAATAAGGATTATTAGAAAAAAGGTAAAGTACCAAAACCAATCGAATGTATAATTCTCTAAACATTTTGTTCATTAAAAAAAAAACAACTGTTTTCTTAAAATATTGTATCAGAAAGAAAAACTTGTTTTGATTTGGCAATAGGACATTTGTTCACCATTAAGGATATATAATCACATCCTCTTCGAATTTCCTCTGCTGCTGTTATTGATTTTAAAAATATATTTATTTTAACTCATCTCACACCCAAAATATATCTTATTTTTACATCATAAGGCAATACATTAGTTAACTGTCTTTGTATTATTTACCTTTTTCTCCTGTTAAATATTTGATCTTCTTGGAAACGAAACAGCTGATTTGAAGATCATAAAAAAAACTGTCACGAGTTTTGGATAAGTTGTTGCTATGTATTTCGTATATGAGCATTTCAATGGAATAGTTATATTTTAAAAGGCAACGTCGATAGATTATGTTCTCTTTACTCCATTTAGAAAATAATAATTACTTTTAACTGATAAAAGGATTCTAAAATCATTGAAACATGTAAAATTATTACTTACAGTTTGTAGGAAGACTTGCTAAAATCCGACGCACAACTTCCGGAACATCGTGTCAAGATAAAATGAATGAGATTTGTACCAGTGCTGCCTTTTGGGCAGTTCAAAGCATGATATCCACTTTCACATACATAAGTTAACGAAATAATTCACAATGGGGAAGCGCCTTACTGTTTTTATTCTCTTTTTTGGTTCATTATGCGTTTCGTTGTCGAACCAAGAAAAGCAAAATACCATCAAGCCCCCAAAAGAAGTTCCAAGCCTCCATATTGAGGATGAATCTACGAACATGAATGACAGGTTTTTAGATTGAGATCTAAAGATAAAGGATTTTTTTATGCATTTTGAATGATGAATCACTTTATATGTCCTAATCAAGTACATGTACAACTAGTTAGAATGATCTAACTGTGTCTCGGTACAAGCCCTCACCACAGTTAGAATACGTCCCATATACTTGCAATGTAGCAAATCGGAGCGGATCCGCTCCGAAACGATTTTGAAGAATATAAAAGGATTTGCACTGGAAATAACTACCAAATTAATCAAAACAAACCTTTGAGATTGCTTATGCCTTTTATCCCTGAAAATAATCCATCTAAAGACAAAAATCCAATTAATTTTCTCAACGTTTTTCTCTCGCTTCAAATTTACCTGCCATGTTTACATTTAGAACTCTCTAAATTGTTCTTAGTAAATGCACTGAGTTATAGTGAGTACGAGTTATCGCCCATGTTTCTTTTACTACATTACGAATACCCGGAACGAATTCTATTGTTAAACCGGGTCCGTAGGACAATAGCATTTTAAAGATACAGACCTGTTTACTCTTACGATTTCGCCTATTTTATAGGGATTTTTAGTACAAAATACGTCTCACATTTCGATGTTATGAAAATACGGAAATCAGAAAAACATTTGTTCGGAATTTTGCAGTTAGTTTTCATTATGTTCTTTTAAGTAATCAAACTGATTGATTGTACTTTGTTTAACGACCCTCTCGAGCCATCGGGCCATTGAGCGGGGAGGGATCTTTTTCGTGCCAGCACCTACTGCGACACGGGACCTCGGTTTATACGGTCTCATCCGAAGGACCGGTTTCCAAGTCCCACAGTTGGATCCGAACGCTCGATGTAAGGATCAAGACCTTCCTTCGCGACTCTAGGGCAGACGCTCTAACCATTCTACTACGACTGCAACTTAGTAATCAGAAAAACGGTCTTTCTCCATAAATATATGTCAGATCAATGAAAAATAAAATCTCACTGGCAAATGCAAAATCTCACGGACAAATTTCATCAAAATTACTAAGAAACAACGATATGGGTAAACAGGTCTGAAGATAGAATGTTCTATCTAATGTACAACAGAATCACTATCTAATGTACAACAGAATCACTTGATTTTAAATGATATGTTTTACGGTGTGACCGTTGGGCCGAGTGCAGTTGTATCAAACACACACTTGAAATATTGATCAGCCACTTCAAACATCAAGTCGCATGAGACATCTCGACTAGCTGTGATGTCACAACGTCACTGAGCCCGTCAGAAAGCTGAGCGCCTTGTTGAAACTATAGACCTCATGCAATTTTTGATAAAAGTCATTGTAGAGTATTTTCTTGTTTTTTGGTAAGATTTCTACAAACCAAAAGCTGTTTATGTTTTATGTTATTTATTTATTCGCCATTATTGCATGGAATCCTGGTAGCAAAGGGATTCTGGGAAGGTTTCACACAAAAATTTTCTGATGTATGTACAGATTTCATTCCGAATTTTTTCTGTTCTTACACCTTAGTCCATTGAGCTCGCTGCACTTGCTATAATTGCTTCTCTATGTACTACATGCATACAGTAACACACTCTTATAATGAAGTATCAGGGTCATACCATTTGGCTTCGTTACAAGCATTTTTTGTTTTTTCTGTTAAGTTTACAATGTATTAGATAAATTCATGAACAAAAAATCACTTTGTTGTTAGTGTTTACAAATAATTTACAAATAATTCAATTCTTCATTTTGATTTAGCATGAAAAATGACACAAACAGTACAGATATCTTTAATGTTTCAACAACCATCTCCACATCTACACTCCCCACTACCAAGCGTGTACCAGTGGACCTCCCCAAAAAAGGATCAGCGGAGGAAGAGCACCACAGCAGCTTCACCATCTTCTTCATCCTCCTCCTTGTCGGTATGGAGTAATCTTGATCAAGACCTTCCTTCGCGACTCTAGGGCAGACGCTCTAACCATTCTACCACGACTGCAACTTAGTAATCAGAAAAACGGTCTTTCTCCATAAATATATGTCAGATCAATGAAAAATAAAATCTCACTGGCAAATGCAAAATCTCACGGACAAATTTCATCAAAATTACTAAGAAACAACGATATGGGTAAACAGGTCTGAAGATAGAATGTTCTATCTAATGTACAACAGAATCACTATCTAATGTACAACAGAATCACTTGATTTTAAATGATATGTTTTACGGTGTGACCGTTGGGCCGAGTGCAGTTGTATCAAACACACACTTGAAATATTGATCAGCCACTTCAAACATCAAGTCGCATGAGACATCTCGACTAGCTGTGATGTCACAACGTCACTGAGCCCGTCAGAAAGCTGAGCGCCTTGTTGAAACTATAGACCTCATGCAATTTTTGATAAAAGTCATTGTAGAGTATTTTCTTGTTTTTTGGTAAGATTTCTACAAACCAAAAGCTGTTTATGTTTTATGTTATTTATTTATTCGCCATTATTGCATGGAATCCTGGTAGCAAAGGGATTCTGGGAAGGTTTCACACAAAAATTTTCTGATGTATGTACAGATTTCATTCCGAATTTTTTCTGTTCTTACACCTTAGTCCATTGAGCTCGCTGCACTTGCTATAATTGCTTCTCTATGTACTACATGCATACAGTAACACACTCTTATAATGAAGTATCAGGGTCATACCATTTGGCTTCGTTACAAGCATTTTTTGTTTTTTCTGTTAAGTTTACAATGTATTAGATAAATTCATGAACAAAAAATCACTTTGTTGTTAGTGTTTACAAATAATTTACAAATAATTCAATTCTTCATTTTGATTTAGCATGAAAAATGACACAAACAGTACAGATATCTTTAATGTTTCAACAACCATCTCCACATCTACACTCCCCACTACTAAGCGTGTACCAGTGGACCTCCCCAAAAAAGGATCAGCGGAGGAAGAGCACCACAGCAGCTTCACCATCTTCTTCATCCTCCTCCTTGTCGGTATGGAGTAATCTTAAACTTGTATCCAGCTGTTATATAATGTTGATGTAGTTTGTATTCATTTTAAAAAATGTACACATGAATGAAATATTAAATGGGATCTGTTAAACAAAGAATGTGACACAATGCATTTGTATATGCTGTAAATTCATAAAGACAATGAGATTTTTTTTTTATAGAACAACATTGACTAAAATATTTTGTTTTCAGTTATTTCATTGGACACATCTCAATGTAGAACCTATGACTTGACTTTTAATCACACATCTAAAGGGTGTTAAGAAAGTTCGTTCAACATTTTTCTTTTATTTTCAAAAAGAAATATGATGAGAAGATATTTACAATTTGTGATATTTCATGTTTACAGAGTCCATTCTTGTTACTGATAAGGTTTTAACTGTCTTTTGTTGAATCAATAAAGGGAGGGCAGGTATTAAAACAGATGATGTCTGTTAAGAAAAATTAGGGATGATGCATATTTGTGGCATATATTAAGCACACAGGTCAGAACATCCTTTCAAATATTATGCAAAAATTATAAAATCAGTGAAAAATTACAAAATGACAAATTTATTCTATTGAAAAGTGATCTATCGTTCTTATACCTACGCTCATCAGCTTGTGTGATGCAAGATAAGCTGTGAAGAAACGACAGTAAATTATCCTTTATTTTCCTTTATATGATCAGCATTTCTATCATTTGGGTGCTTTAAAGATGTAATATACATTTTCATATGGAAGAAAATTCCTACAATTTCCTGTTAGAAATGAATTGCTATAAATCTAAAGCACATTCTTGTAATTTTTTCAGACTTGAAAATTCATTTCATTAGCTTAGCACTACTTTGAAATTTTTGAAAATGTTTCATCCTGGAACGAAGTTTCTTAACACCCCTTATATGAATTGCATGTATATGATTTTGTAATTTTGTGATGATTTTGTTTCTATGTAATCATATGTTTTGATAACTTTTAATTTCAGCCTTATCAATTTTGACAACTCATATGCTCATTCAAACCAGATTTCATTATTTGCCAGAGAGTACAGCAGACATTTTATTAGGTAAGTCTTTGTATTTACACTGCACACAAAACAAAAACAATGAGTTTAATTTACATTTAATTGTACTGCATTTCTGACAGAAAGACAAAAACGTATATAATTTATTTGGTAAATAAGAACTTGGATTTAAGTCTCTTACATGTTATTCACCCTTAACCTTTTTGAATGTATGGAAGGTATGATTTGAATTTTTAAAACTGGTTGTTTTCTAGGTGCATTTGCAGGATTGTTATTAAAACTGACACATTCAGGAAATGGACAGGTAAACACACATAACACACTCTGGTGGTGCCTTATAACAAGTACTTGTAGAAATGTGAACAGTAGAACTGGTTTTATCTGGAATTGACCACTGGTTTCATAGACACTGGCTGAAGTAGACAACAAACAATATTTGACAATATTTTAAACGTCAATAGAATTTACACAGTACTAAATTTATCAACCCTAAGTTAACCTAATAGGCATGAAATCCAAATTCACAAAATGACAAGTTTAGTGTACAACTAAATCTTTTTATCATTGAAATCAGAAATTTGTTATTTTTATTTTGAATTCTGATATGTAAATAGTGCAAGATATTGCTATCTTAATTTCAAAGGTTTGAATTGAGACCATTTCCATGTTCATGCTATATCTGATATAGTTTATGTAGTAGACTGTAGGATCTTAAAATCAAAGAGTAACATATATATCTATCATACAAAGAGGTTTTAAAGAGCATCTTTTGTTTTCCATTTCAGAATGCTGAAGCCTTTAATCCAACAGTTTTCTTCATAGTATTACTACCACCTATCATTTTTGAATCTGGATACAATTTACATAAGGTAAGTAGATGTAGTATGGGTTGGAGAAGCTGATTCAGAATTTTTTATGATTTTTTAATCTTCTTGCACATTAGATTGCACTTGATTTACATCAAAGGGAAACAAATAACCTTATTTAATGATTTCCTACTTGCATTCACTTATACCAGGATTTCAATATATTTTATCAATATAAGGATTGAAGAACTGTTTCAATAGATTCCTCTTCTTTAAAATATGTAAATTGTACACACTTAGTATACATACCAGACTTTTTCCACCATGACTTAATACAATCTGTATGCTTTGCAGGGTAACTTTTTCCAGAATATAGGTTCTATATTGATTTTTGCCATTCTTGGGACAGTTGTGTCAGCCTTAGTGGTGGGAGGTGGGATTTATCTACTTGGGCAGGTTTGCAGAAGATTTTTTATATAAAGAAAATAATTGAAATGCAGGTAATGGATCTCTCTGAGCTTAATAATAGTATTATCAAAAATGTCTACACATAAAATTCTTATTTTGATTAATTTGCATTTACTGGTGAATCATATTGGTATAAAGGGACATAGCATTTTGTGTAATACTTCAGTTTCTTTTCGATGAAAAAAAAAAATATACACTCTGTATGTGATGTTTTTAAATTCCTTTATCCATCTTAAAATAGTTCTATCTTTCTTCGTACTGCTTTAGGCCCAAGTGGTGTACAAGCTGAGCTGGATAGAATCCTTTGCCTTTGGGTCCCTGATCTCAGCTGTGGACCCTGTAGCCACTCTAGCCATTTTTCATGCTCTGGACGTAGATCCAGTACTCTACATGTTGGTGTTTGGAGAAAGTGTCCTGAATGATGCAGTGTCCATTGTACTTACTACGTATGTATGGAAGGTGTTCTAAATTTATATAGATGAAGGCTGTACACTATTTAATAGGAGAGAATTTTAGCACAAAGTTTATACTGTCATGAATTTTTATTCGCATATTGATATCCATGTAATAACTTATATGTTCTAAAATAGAGTTGCATAAGGATATAATATGTTGCATGTGGTGTTTTACAATTCTAACATACCCAGCAAAACCTTTTAAGAGATTTAAAAAAAAATAATTCTAAAGATAAAATACGGGGTATCAAGATTACCTGAAATGAGAAGTTTACATCAAATTATCATGATACATGTACTTTTCATAATTTTACAAAGAAATGAACTTTAATTAAGAAAGAAAAACAGAAGAAAAAAATCATTTTAAGTATATTTATATTAGCACTAAGCCTGTGCTGTTTTTTTTTGGCATGTCTTTTCAGTACTGTGTTAGAGTATGCTGATCCCTCAGTACAGATCACTAACAAAGCCGAGGCTGTGTTCTCAGCGGCAGGCAGATTTCTTGTCATGTTCTTTGGTTCGTCAGCTATAGGAGTTGTGTGTGGCTTAATTAGTGCATTAGTATCCTTTATCCATGTGATATAGTTTTATCCATAAAATATAGTTTGTAGTTTTAACAGATGAATACAGTGAGAAGACCTTATTCAATGGTTAAATGTGGGCCTTTCAACTAATTTTTCAAATTGCACATATGGTAAAAACATTGCATTGATAGATTTATAGGTACATGAAATTATCAAAAAAGATAATAACTTATGCATACATTTTATTACATCATTAAAAAGTTTAATTATTTATAATTGACTTTTCCGATGTTGTGTTTTAAGGATAGGTAACTCAGGTGTGAAAAATGACCAACTTAGTGCTGATTTATGAGTTATCGTTTATAGGAATGACATATAGGCTGCTTCAGAATTGGTATTGTTATGTACACAAAAGGGTTCCTTACATTGTTTTGTACAAAAAATTGTTGACCATGAGAAAGAGAATGCCTTCACTCTACCTGAAATAACAGGGTTAAATGAATGGGGAACAGACTATATTCAATATTTTTAACTCTCTTTGACGATTATTATGAATTAATTATATGTAGTGAAATGGTGTCCTCAACTATACACTAAATAAGTTTAACATTGGTGCTAAATTTTAAAACCACTGGATTCTACTGAGACCAAAGAGACACTTGGGAAATGCTAAAAACTACCTTGCGTGTAAACAGTTGGCTACTCCGAGCCTGCTCTCAACATGTTTCAGCAGTGAGTTATCGTTCATGAAACCGACCCCTAGCGGCAGTTGAAAGGCCTATTAAATGTCTATCATTTGGGACATATGGGAGGTTACTCTGCTCTGTAAAGTAGATCAAATCATTTATATTTACCGGGTAGATCTAGATTGTATTATAATTTTTTGTTAGTAAATTCATGCATATACAGTAGATGTAAAATGTGTTCTGAGTCAACAAATGTGTTTTAAAAGTAATATATTAAAGTTTTTACTTCAGCAGTTAGTTATTTTCCTTAAATCTGTTCAGCTATTAAAATACATAGACTTGAGGAAAACTCCTTCCCTGGAGTTTGGACTCATGTTAACATTCTCATACTTGCCATATGCTTTAGCTGAAGGAATTCATTTATCTGGTAAGATAAAACACTTGCATCATATTGCGGTGCACATGTACTTTATGTGTGCGAAATTCCTTAAATCAAATCATTTTGTTGAGTAAAAATTTGGATACTTTATTTGGTTCTGTTCATTATGAAAGTTCCTGAAGCAAAATATTTGGATATTCATCATTTTTTACAGGTATTATGGCCATATTGTTCTGTGGCATTGTGATGTCTCATTATACTCATCCAAACTTGTCGCCCGTGACACAAATCACGACCCAGCAGACATTCAGAACTATAGCCTTCATCGCTGGTAAGAGATCACTGTATTCAGACACACTCTCACATATTTTTTCTAGTCAGTGATCTAAGCAAGAGCAAGAAATTACTGTTAAAATTTAAAGAAATTCATGTCATTTACATGTACATTGTACCTGGTGTTTGATTGTGATTTCTTTATTTGTTTATGACTTTATACACGGATTGTGATCCCTGTTAAGAATATAGGTCCTCTGAAAAATATGTTGGCTTTTTTCCCTGCATATTATATGTACATGAATATGTAAAACTACATTTGTTTTATGATCTTTTCCAGAAACCTGTGTGTTTGCTTATCTTGGCTTAGCCCTTTTTAGTTTTAAATTAACAGTCAAGCCTGCATTTGTGATATGGAGCATTGTAAGTAATTATAATGATTGTACATGTATTGTAATAATGGTTTAAAAACTTACTGCTTTTACAAATTTTATTATTTAGAACTCAATTTTAAGATTTCACTGTTTTGAGATACTGAAGTACATGTATATGGTAATAAATGTTTGTTCTTTTCAGGCTCTGGTACTCATAGGAAGAGCTTGCAATATCTTCCCTCTGTCCTTTATCATGAACTACTTTAGGGAACATAAAATCCCTAGAAAGAATCAGTTTATTATGTGGTTCAGTGGTGAGTATCATTTCAGTAGTACATGTACCATCAGACAATTTGCAGGTAAAGTTATTTTTCACTAATGCTTGTGACAACAGTTTAAAAAAAACTTTCTGCTGTTTCAGACGTACATGTAGCATTCAAATTTCAGTGATCAAATTTGTAAATTGCTAAAATAGGAGTCAATATTTTTATATTTTCCAATTATTTGTTATACTTTTCAACCTATTGACAGGTTTACGTGGTGCTATAGCCTTTGCCCTCAGTCTACACCTGGAGTTTGAGCAGGAGAAGAGGTACGTTCTAGTCACCGCCACCCTCATCATCGTACTCTTCACCGTTATATTCCTGGGAGGGATGACCCTGCCAATGATGAAGGTAATACAAATAGACAAACCATACATCACAATAAAGTAAGGATTATACATAGAAATATTTGGAAAGATTTAAAATATTTTGTTGGTATCAATGTTTGACCATATTTAATTAATAGCGCAGATCAGAATTAAGTATATAACTTTAGTTTATATTATTAAGTAAAATTATGTTTGAAAATTTGAAGTCTGCAGCTTTATTTGCAATAAAAGGTACTCTTGTTAAATCAGGAATCTTCAATACCGTATTAAAACAAATTGGGATAGGATCATCCCAGTTGATCTAACTAAATTATTGATTTGATTAAGCAGTTGAATTAAACATTTCCTTTTTTACTTTGTTCTAAAGCATTTCAAGAAATCAATAAACATAATTTTACAACTGTAATACATGATTGATCTATGATTAACTTTTGCAGTGCTTAGAAGCAAAAAAGAAAAAGAAGAAGAAATCAGAGAGGGAGGTCTCACTCAGTAAAACAAAGGAAATGGTAAATTGTTTTTAAAATTTGCACTTATTTATTTTATTTTTTTAACAGATTTTTTTTCAATGCATTGTATTTCTAAACTCTTTTCAATTATACAATGCACATACATACATTAGATACTTGTACCCTACGCATAATATTATGCATCAGTATTTGAATCATTATTACGGTAGCACATTTTACATGCAACATACTCCAGAAGCAGTTAACAAGCCAAAATCATAATTCAATTAATGTTTCTTATAGCTATTAATATATCAAGTGGTAAGTTGTTGAAATTGCTGCAGACAATAGCAGATACATGTATATAAGGAAAATAGCACTTGCTTAAGAAAAAAAAAGTTATAAAACTAGCTCACAGTACTAAAGGTGGTTGGTGTATGATCACAAAGAATTAGAGTTACAACCTGTCACTTAATATGTAATGAATGGAAAAAGGCAGTAAATGTGCATGCATGCTTACTTGAAAAATATATTAATGAACTTTGATATCCAACTATTATAATGAAACTAAAGTGAAATTTTTGGCACACATGTAGATAACAAAAACAAAACAAAAATATTAACCAAGGTGATAGGCACTGTATAGTACAAAGAAAAAGAACTAAAGAAAACCAAGCAAAAACAACAATGTGCAAGTTAATCACTTTTATTGTGAAGTTCAGCCATAAATATTGTAAAGAAGCAAGGTTTTAATTGAACTGATGTGCTCACAGTTATAAAATGAAATTGACAAGGGTTTTAATTAATGTTTGCTGCAGAGGTTTACTTTACATATGCATTTATAATCAGCAATTCATGATATCATAAACAATATATTTTTATGTTTGAGAAAGGTCATAACATTGCACAGGGAAGTTAACTCTTTTAAATAAAGAATGATGAAGCACAAGAAAAAAGTTCACATGCATATCTATATATGGCACCACAGTTTAGATAAGATGTTCAGACTTACTGACTATAAGAATATAAGATATTGTTTGTTTTTGTCCTCTAGGGAGAGACGGTGGACACAGACCATTTATCTGAGCTGACAGAGGAGGAATATGAGGTGGGCTACATCAGACCTCACCAGAAAGGCTTTATGAAGATTGACACAAAGTACCTGATACCTTTCTTCACTAGGAGATTTACCAAACAGGTTAGGGGGTTTATTGGACATAAAATTGTAAATATGGTTAATTTGTCAGGTTGAAAATTTGAGATTTTATTTTTCTAGACATTTTTAGACTTAATCTATATTGATTAACTGATATTTATTGATTCACTTTAACCTTGAAGAGATATTTGATATCTCAAAATATGGCAATTTATTACATTCATTCAGTCAAATTATCAATATTTCCACAGGTAACTTTTTCCTTGTTTCAACTGTGCAAATACTAATATGTAAATTATGTACCTGGTACTAAAAATCTTTTATACAGGTTTTGAATTGCTATGTTCAGTGATGTTTGATGTCTTATATACATGTAAAGAATCATATGAAAAATACAGTACAATACCTAAATTTAAAATGTATCTTATACCCTATTTTATCTCCCCTTTTAGGAAGTAAAGGAGGGTAGGACCCAGATTAATCACCTGGCCACTCAGTGGTACCAAGACGTCCGAGCCGTCCCCTCAGAATCAGACTCCGAGGACGAGGCAGAAACCAGTCTCATCAACCCCACTCCAGAAGTCAACCATCACTGATCTCATACTGTGGTGTTACAGGAAATGGCATTAGAAAATGGTGGTTTCATATCCTGAAGGAAGCTGGACTTTCATAGTTATGTGTTCACAGCCTCTTTTTGCTTTGGAAGTTGAATTTTAGACACAAAATATCTTATTTTAATGTTTGTGGATTTACCATTGTACATTCTTTAAAAAAACTGTTTGCTCAAACACAGCATGTATATGTTTATAACATATACATTGTTATGATCTCTCATCTTTACCAAAGATCATCAGAACATTTGTAGAACATACTTATTTTGGATCTACATGTATATTACAAACACATGTACATTATTTAATATGTGCATGTAATGCTAATTTATTCATGAATAGTTGAGTAAGAATATTTGTGAAAAATAAGGTTTTGTGGTGGACATATAAATTTATTGGTCTCTTTATACATGTACATGTATAAACCTTGAAAACAACAAAAATTATGCACACCCTTTATCAAATATTACTGATTTGTAGTAGTTTTCAGTTTAGAATCTTTACATTCATTGATGCATGACTGAATGAGAAAAGAAATTCATCAATATATTTAAGTATGTACATGTAGGTACAAAATTTCTTCACTTGAAATGGGCATATTCTCCAATAATGTTATAATTGCATGTAAGATGTACAAAAAATGATGTACATGTAATTCTTAACAAGCATAATCAGAGCTCCCTCTATTATCTTTGTTTTCTAGTTAATACAGTAAAACTCAGTTATAGTGAAATCATGGCCACCTCTGAATTTATTTTTCAATACCGGTACATATCCATATGATTTTTATCAGTATACTGAATTCAGTAAAATTTAAAAGCAAATTCACAATATACATATGCACATCATGACCACTGAATATGTTCAGGGAGGTAGTACCCGTAACGGGTAAATACATTTACAAAATATAAGATTTTTGGTCTATTGAATTTCAGATGTAAATACATACAAAATAAAAAGATAAATTTTTGGATTAAAGTTTTGAAAATTAAATAAAAGTGTAAAATGATATGAGTTGGACACCAAATCAGTTTGCTGAAATCCTTAAGTCTATTATATCAGAGTTCTTTAAACAAGGATGCTTAGAATTTTTTGGGGGTTTGATTAATATCAAAAAGAATTTGCTATATCCATGTATTCACTATAATATCTGTTTCTGTACTAAATGAGTTTTACTGTTGTGCTTGACGAGAAAATGCTTGTAAACTAGAATTTTTAAAAATAGTTGAACATGGCAGTGTCTTTCAGAATAATCCATATTTTACTCAGACTGTGATTTATTCTCATTGCTTACATTTGTACAAGATCCTTCTTCTGTGGAAATACATGTTGTATGATTGTTTTGTTAAGAAGTAAAACTAAGTCTAATACTATCACTGAATCTAATTCAGAGAAAACAAAAGAACTGCATGTTAACTGCGACACTTTCAAATGTTATGCAGGAAAACACATACATGCACATGTGCATATTATGTTTTAATAATATGTAATTGTTGGAAAGTTTGAGCATGAAAAATAATTAAGCAATGAAAAATTGATGTTTGATATATCACATGTGTTGTGTATCATACAATTTTAATATATGATATTTAAAAGTGTGAATTCCATACCTCAAATGAATCATAGTATTGCAATTCTCTTAACCTGTTTATCTTTTGTTTGAGAACAGTTTTTAAGAACTGTGTAGTATTTCAATTTGCCTCTTTTTTTTTCAACAATCAAATGACATTTTTGTTTTTTGTACCTTTAAAAGTTTTTAATAGTTGTTACATGTAATATCCCTGAAACACATTAATTTCAAGAGTATTTTCTCACAGCACATATAAGACTTATCCATTCACCTAGTTATTTGATATTACTTTTATGTGTTTCCCCGAGTGAAGAGTGAAATGGACTAATCAATCTTTTATGTACATGTATATTACATGTAGCTTTCTTAGTATTCTTAAAGTGGTGGTCACAATTAACATCAGTGGATTGTCATCTGATGTAATTTTATTACTCTAGTGCTTAGTTTGTTGATATATTATTGATGGGAAATTTTTAATTAATTTATTTTTCTCAGACTTGTTTGTTCATCTGTAAATCCTAGCCAACATGATTATGAAGTTTGATGTCTGTATGAGAAGTATATAAACTATTGTTTATGCACTTTGTAATTAATTATAAATAAACTGATAGCATCAAGATAAAGCTGTGTTGATCATAAAGAGATGCAGGTTCTGACATCTGAAAAACTCAGAATTTTTACTGCAGAACTTTAAATAATTTATTTTCTAACATGACAGCATACATATTTTTAAAAATACTGCAGTCCTGTTGTTCATGTATATATGTACTAGCTGACTTATGTACATTTTTAAAATCCCCCACTTGAAAAGCAGGGGGGTACATGTGTATAGTGATGTGGCTGTCCATCCATCTGTTATGCTTTGGGGTACTCATCTTTTTTTTTACTCTTTGATCTGACACTTAACATTCCTGGTTTCCCAGTCATGCAAAACATGGACTTTGCAAAAAATAATCATGTAGGAGATAGGAGCATCATTTTGTGAGCTCAGTCCTCAAAGTACCTCTAGTTTACTACAATTTTGGTTTCCTTCACAACAAATTGTAATACATGTACTAGTTCAGAGCAAATTGGGAAATCCATTACCTCATGCATCATTTAATCACTGCTAATAGGATGTCTGTGTCACATGTGAGCTAATCTATCATTACTATGAAATTTTATATTACATCTCCTTTTGACTAAAGAAGACACCTACTGATTTTTAGCTCAAAAGGTCATGGTCAGAATTGCAAATTTTCTTTGAACTATGATATTATAAGTAACACAACCCCCAAAAAGATCATTTATTGATCATGAGATGAAACATGATCCCAAGGCTTAAATTAAATAAAATTGCAGAATTCATACTTTGTGTCATTAAACAGGCAAATTAATGCCCTCATAGAGGCAATTTTTAAAACTGTTTATTTACATTGGTTCACATGATACACGATCTAGAGAAGGTACTTAGTATTCCTAGTGTTTGTACATGGATCTATCAGAAACATTGCTTTAATGACTTTGAAAAATATATGCTTATACTGAAGAATGCTTATCTTTGAATATCAGAGCAGAGTCATCAGGTCAAAGTTATACTTATTTCAACAAATGCCACAACTTTTTGAAGAAAGACTTGATTCTGAGTGTGATGCATTTTGTATACATGTATTATGAGCAACCCAAAAATTCTCCAACCTATCTGCAGACCATGTACATGCATTTAAACAAATTACTCTGTGCTCCGCCTTCTTGGTCCTAATGTTGTGATATATAACAAGAACAATAAATATTATTGTATCCTTATTTATTGATATCATCTTTGTTAATTTTGTCTTCCGTCCATCACATAACAACTGGCCAAATAAATATACCAGTACATGTATATATATACTCAAAATGAAATCTGAAATCCATTGAAATAGAACAAATTAAAATGTCATCATAATTGAGTATACATGTACTTTTTTTAATCATACACTTAAAAATACAACTGTCGATGATAAAAAGGTCACTTTCATGCAGCCTAAAACATACATTTGCTTTGAGCATTTGAGGAGGTCATGTACTTTTTGAGTGTCAACTGAAGTTTCCTTAATTGTGATTATTGTTTGATCTGAGTTAACATAAATACATAATTTCCCTTGACATGGTGTATGCAAACTAAAATAATAACATCAGCATGCATTCACTATTGTTATTGAGTTTATTTTAAAAATGTACTCTGTTACCTGTAATTAAAAAAGTTTAAGTATAAACTTAAAATTTTGTTTTTTCTTTCTGTGACTGATCAGAATTTTTAACTGTTAGAAGGTATAAAATTACTTATTTTTTCAAAAAAAAAAAAAGCATTTATTCGACTGCCTGTATATCATTTCATTGTTTATAGGTAAAAACATTAAAAGTTTTTTTTTCTTCATATTTGGTTGAAGAAACAAAACTTATCTACTGGGAAAAACCAAAACACTTTTCCCTCAACACTGGTTTGAGAGAGAAACTGAAAAATATTACAATGTAACTCTTGTTTTGGCTGAACACAAAAGCACCTAACAACTGAATGATCATAACAAATAATACTTCAAACATTCACTGGTATTCTTAGAAAGAATATGATATATTGCTAACAGAAGAGACAAATTTCAATTTGAGTATGCTAATTAATAACAAAGATACAGAATGTGGTAACACATATGTCCTCCCGGCTGTGCATGTAGGTATATACATGTATGTATATTAGTATGGTTACAATGTAAAGAGAAACATGCGATGATAAAATGATGGAATAAAAATAATTTGAATGTCTCTATTTAACTTTCATGACAAAATGTATGTAAATATACATGTAAAACAGTTGCATTTCATTTCCAGAATTTTTTTGTAATAATCAACTTTTCATTTCCGACATTTTTTAGTTTTCATTTCCGACATTTTTCAGATAGTACTTTCAGTTACAGATCTAAAGACTTTACCTATGAAAAGTTTTAAGGAATAAATCATAAATAAGTCCTTGAAATCCAATTTCTGAGTTTTGTAAATTTATCTATGAAGTGACTGTGGAAATGGAAAATGCAGGCAACTACCTACAGTGTACATTAAAATTCGAGCGATTGACTCAGTGTTTACCCTGCGCAGACGTGAAGCAGAAAAATTTATGTTCTTTGTAGAGCAGTATAATATATGCCTTATCAACCGGAGTCAAAAGTCGATTAGAGTACATCAAGTGTCTTGGACACAAGTTTGGTGCTGTCACTGACATTTAATTTAGTGCACATTAAATGTGGTTAAAGAGTTGTATGCTCATTGAACTCTTTTACCTAGACTTAGTGCTTCTTGTATGCATAAAAGATGGATTTTTATATTTATAAAATTCCATTTTCATTTACTTGGAAAACATTATATTGCTGCACAGGTAAATTCCGGAAATGAAAACAAAATTATGTCAGAAATGAAGTAATAAAATGTCAGAGAAATGCTATGCAGATTTCCGGAAATGAAATGCAGTGATATAAAACAAGCCTTAAGAAAGAAAAACATGTTATTTTTTCTATACTTTACCATTTTACCATAATTATGATAATGGTAAATTATGATGTTATAAATTATATGCAATGTCAAAAATTAATATTCTATCTACACTGATTATTTTGGCACACAAATCTGATATTGTAGTGTTGCATTGTTTGTAAACTTATTGCATTAGGAAAAATTTTAAAAAGTGCAATTATTTGAACTATATGGTGGAAATGAAAAAGTAATGCAATGTAAAATGCACATAATAGCTACATGAAGCGAAAAATTGGTTAAGAGCTAATGAAAATTTTACATTCTTATACAGATATTTTTTGTAAATTATACTTGGTGTATTTGGAAAAAAAATTGGTTAATTAATATATTTTTTAAGAAAGGGAATAATAAAATGGTTGTCTGACTCATGCTTATATGCTGACTAAATACATGTAAATGTTAAAAAACATTAAATGAGAAAAAAAAATCCACAAATACTGTATGAAATTAACAAAAAATAAGTTTATCATCTCTGATTTACCCTCATGCACTAGATAACAAATATTTTGGTAAGATGAGAAAAACAAAACAAATTCAACAATCATACAAGTTGAAGCAGTATAAAAAATAAAAATTAAAATGTGAATAAAAATGCCCAGATGCTGGATTTGATATAAAATTATTCTGCACACTTTCATGTTACATGTAAGACTCCATGTACTCCACGATAGTTTAATAAAATCAAGTACTCTTCAATATAATATATTGCAGTACATATAAATCAATAACAAATTTAATTCATGATACACATAAAAGTGACATATTGTGTTGCTCAAGCACAGCAATCAAGAACAATGTCTTGATGTAATTGACAAAAGTATGTAAAATTAACAATTATCCTAGAGTATACAAATTCAACTGTGGCAAGATAATAAATATGATAAATCTCAACTTTCATCTCCCAGTGTATCACGTTTTCTGTATCCAGAGCCTTTTTCTATTAGCCCTCTGTTCCTAGTGTAAATTTGATTGCCTCCGCCCCTATACTTAGGTCAGCCTTGTCCAAGTCTTTGCTTGTGTAAAGCTCCACCCACACTGGGCAGTGGTCACTGACCACACCTCCCCAGCTCCAGCCATTTGGAATAAGAGCATTGGTCAAGCCTTCTCTCACCACCCCCGAGTTACCTAAATAAAGAACAAGACTTTCAGAATGAGGAGAAATCATTGAATCATAAGATATTGATAATTCCCAATACATATACTCTCACAATAAGAAACCATATTTTGTTTTTATTACTAGTATGCTATAAAAAGAAAAGAACCACATTTGGTAAAAACTGGCTCAGGGGTTTTACAGAGTGAAAAAGTATATAATTACAATGCCAACAGTGACCACAAACAAAGTACTAATTCTGATCAGAAAAGTTCACTTGATCCTTCACTCAGGTGAGCTAAAAATTTTATATTACCTAATCTTGGACAGGAGCATATAATTATAATTTTGTTTTTAAAAGCAACAGCTCATATACACAAGACTAACACATACATACACAGATAAGTAGTAAACAAACATTACCAGTGGCCACACTCTTTGTTTCCTTTGTTATCCAGATGTGATCATAGGTACGGCTGCCCTTCATATTCTTATTGCTGATGTTTGTGTAAGCTCCCACAGGTATTGCATTAGTATAGCCCTTCTCTCGCAAACAATCAAAATCTGTCAAATACATAACACATAAATAAACTGGATTTCAAATCTCATCATATTATCAATGCATGCTCTCACATGATTTCATTCTGTGTAAAAATCTGTGAATTCCACGGTACATTTCATTCTTAATAATGGGAGTTTCTTTTTTTTTTTTTTTGATGTTCACATAAATATGTATCGGTACCCTAGTAGGACAATATTGGTCAACTTTAAATTTAGAATGTTTGACTTTGATATCAATATTATATTATGAAGTTATCTGATATCCTTTACATTGATTTTCTAACTTAAAAATCAATAGAGGTCATCCAAAGCAAGGCAAGTGTACTCATACCCTTTTCAATTTAATAATTGTACTCCATCTAGTAAGATGTAAACAAAATATAGTACATGTACAACGAGTACATCACCAGGGTTTACAAAGTTCATTTGAATATCATGACCTTGAAATTCAATATTCTCCTTTTCAATTTTCCTGTAATTTAAGTACTTGAACTACATCTATCTGGGGTATTTGTATGCACTAAGTAGGACAAATGACAAAGCAGTTCAAAATGGTCTCACCTTCCTTTTCTGGCTCCAAATTGAAATCACCCAGGATCATGATGTCCTTCTCTCCTGAAAATATGCAAAAAATTCCATGATAGTAAAAGTAAAAGTCTCACTAATTTGGTTGCATCTCTACCAAATAAGCCAGATAAATGAAAATTCTGGATTCCACAGGCAAATTTAGTATGCATTAATATAAATTATTCCCAATAAATTTTGTCTGAAAGGGGGGGGAGCTTCCAGGTTAATGGGGCTCCACAGGATACATTTATATCATGCTTTTTTAAATGAGTACAGGCTTCTCTTTTCATAAATCCAACAAAGGTCAAATAACTCACCGAGTCCCAAGCCTTACAGTTCATATTTATAGGGTCCTGAGGCAATTGTGTACTTTCCTAAGCTTTTCAACTAATGAAAGCTTTACATCCAAATTTTGGGTTCAATTTTACAATATATCCCTCTCTGAAGATTGTATCAATCAATAGAAAACATACTGTTATTTAGATCACCTATACCTATTTAAATAAATCATTGTATTATTTCTCGACTTTCTACTTCTGTTCTTATTCAGTTAACACAACAGACATCCTGCTTCATCCAGAATATTTGTCCACCTCATATCCACAATATTGATCTGCCACCTTATGCACAATGGTTACTATTTTGCTGTTTATTTTGTTAGTGTCTCATGGGTATCCCCCCATGAAGCTTTTTTTTTTCTCTCGAGACTGCTATGAATTTAGTCTGATTTGATATTTTTATGTGTTTTGTATCTTAAATTTACATAATATTATTATGAATGACATGCTCCACTTTGTGCAGATGTCTGTTCTATACACTCCCTTTTCAAAGGGGGCATTTTCTTCAAATCCTTCAAATCTAGTCTTTGAATAAATTATATACATGTAATTGTATGAATAAGTACAGGGTATGGCCAATGGGTTACTAGTGTAATTTCAGTGTACCAATGTTTGCCTCCACTTTCAATAACATAAACTCATTATTTAGCAAAAATATCTTGACTTTGAATTCTGAGAAGCAAATCAGTTACCTAAAGAATTAACATGAGAATTGAGAAAGTATTTTTTAAAAATACAAATTTAAGTCATAGGAAATTATAATCTCTGTATTTGTGACCTATTTTAAAATTGAACCATCCAGAACAAAAGTTTGTATACAGGTATTTCATATACTATTTTGCATGTATAGAAATTATGACACCTGTCTTTTTGTGTGCACGTGTTTACAGGTTAGGTATTGCTTATATGATAATTCACTAAATGTCTACTTATAATGTCTTGTCAGAAATTTCATTTACTGGTATACAAAGAGAAAAATGATCCTTGTATTGTAAAAATTCTTTTATTTTTTACTGCTTTATCAAGAAAACAGATAATACCTGCATTTAAATGAAATGTATGTAATTTTGCTAGCCAAGGTAAGTTAGGAAATTCTAGAATTTTTTTTTATTCACTGCAAAGGAAGAAGTAGACAAATGGGCTACTGCATTGTGCATGATGATGTAAATTAAAACCTTACACTCTTATGTACATAAATGTATGATGTTTCCATGAAATATAAAATGACCAGTCCATACCTGGATAGTGTTCTTCTATGGCCTTAACCACTTTAGGTACATTATCTATCTCCGCCTGGAGTTTCTCTAAGTCCTCATTGTCCAGACCTGTAGCCTTCAGGTGAACACTGGCCATTACACAGTCAAACTTCTTCATCTATCAAAAAATATCTCTGATCATTGATACAGGCTCAGGCTGTTATGTATATTGGTGTCCTGACAGAGGATATGTTGCAAAAGTTAACAAACACTTTCAAGTGAGGCTTTTGATGTACAAAGATAATCGGAAAGGGGGATGAACTTTGTTGTACGCCTGCCTTGTGCAGATTTAACAAGAATACTGTAATATCTATGAAATAGTTTAGATTAGTAGGCAGTTCTTTTGAAGAAAAGATGTTTCTGCATAATTTTAAGGATCTAGCTTGCTTCAGTACTTAATATATTAACATGCATACCTTTAAAATTCCAATGAAGGGTCTGCGAACAAAGTCTCTGGTGGAACTAGCTGGCTTTTCTAAATTGGCAGAACTTGACAGAGAAATTCCTTGTGATGTGTCATAAAGAAATCCATTGTATTCCAAGCTCTACAACAAAGAGCCACTGATAATTACATTGAAGATATTAACAACAAATACACCTACAGTTAAATTACACTGAAGATTTTGTATATATAAACTTTACCTACTGATAGATTAATATGTACAATATAACTTGTCCACAAGGGACTTAAACTGTCCTAGCTGTATTTGTAGGCATCTTTACAATGCTAAAAAAAATATCTTCTCTCTATAAATCCTGGGCACCCAAAAAATTGCAAAAAAAAAATAATTGCAAATAGAATTGGTACTAAATCCTTTTGAATCACAATTAAAGTCTTCTTTCAAATGATTCTGATATGAAGACCATCCCTGGTTGAAACCGGTCAACAAAATAAATAATTTTATAAATTTATTGTTGCATTCTCACAAAGTGATTGTCTGTATATCTTTTAAGTTCACAAGAAACACTGTTAAATTACAGTGATTATTCCTCACAAACACAACTCTTAAAAGACCCTGAATTTGACAGCTAGATCATATTACAGACAATTTTAGACTTCAGCTGAATCCAAACTGCTATACATGGCAATCAAGCTTGATAATTAAACCCCCCAGGGACAGATAATGATATTTCTGTACTTGTTTGAAGATATGATATTGATTTCTTTAAAGAGTTCTAACAGAAAAGAAATTAAGAAAATTATAAATGCAGCATACATTTATTACTTTTTCATATACCGGTAGTACATGTAATTATTAGACTCTCATACTTAATTTGGTAGCATTTTTTAAAGTTCAAAATAGTCATTAATTTTTTTTTAAAATTTACTGTTGACAAAAAAAAGAAACTTTTTTGTTCACAAAATGTATCACCGTGTTTTAATGGAAAAAAAAAAATCTTTAAAAATATTCAAAAGAAGAACAGTCAAAATTAAAGATGACCTTGACGTTGAAGTTTTGACTTGAGATGGATGAATGAATTTTTATTCCACATGTCATGCTGCCAATCGACCTCAAAAAAACATAGAACAAATCTTCCTCATAAGCCCTCTTGTAAAACATGTAAAATAAGAATGTATTCAAGAGTTATTATCTGAAAATCACTGGACATCCAGCAGTAAAGCATACCGGGCCTGTATTTATTTTTTCCATTCATCATATTGACCTCCATATCCTTTAAGAAACAGTGTTCATGTTCTGCACACAAGCTTTTAAACTTGTAATTCTTTAAGACTATTTACAAATGTTATTACCATGATATACTTTTTTGTAAACATATTTTTTGTCAAGTGAATTCAAAAGCCATACAAGAAAATTTACAGTAGAAATCTTTAAATTCTGTAATTTATCACACCTGGAAATTAAAAAGGCACCCAAGAGAGTAAATTCTATGTATCCCAGAACTATCTCAAAATCAAATATTCCCCTGCCCTCTCATTGACACTTTTATCCCTAAGAAATCACTTCAATATAAACATACTCTAAAACAATTTTCTTGATGATCGAATAATAAAAACAAACTAATGGTCAAATGCTACATGGCCGATCCTCCCATTTTATTGGTGGAAATAAACATACATGTATGTGGTTGCACACCTTGAATTTCCTTATTTTTTAATTTTCATAACAAATACTAGTACAAGTAACTCATTTCCTTTATGTAATAAAGAAGCTTCCTTATACACAAAAGCAAATTAACATTTCCACAATAAACGGATAAATCACATTTCATGTGATACATACCCTGTACATTCTTCCTGTTGCCTTGGAAACCACACACTTCCAGGAACCCCTTACTCCCGGCCATTTCATGACATGGGTAATTGTGGGATTGTTTAATTCATCACAAATCTAACAGCATAAAAAAAAAATTTAAAGTATGTGCAAATGTCATATTAATTAATCATCTAGTACTAATATGAAACTTTCTCTTTAATAATCTCTCTTGTTCATGTTTCGACTAGAATATATGCTAACAAAATACTGTGATTAAGCCATAATCAAGGTAAAAGTGAAAAAATCTAATGGATAATCATGAAATATAACCTTCAAACAAAATCATATATTAAACATACCTTTTGAAGACTATTTTTATCTGCTAGTTCTTGGAATGCAACAACCCCAAAGCTAGAGGAAAAAAAATATATACATTAATTAATTAAGATGTGCATAATGTTCACAAATGTCTTACACTTGTTCTACATTTTATAAAATATGATACCATATTAATTTCTTACATCATATTAAAATGCTAATGCATATATATATAGTAAGGGATACTTAAGAAATAAACAACAATGTTAAAAAGTTCTCTTAAGGAATGTTTTTAAGTTTTGTGTGAGTTATTGGTGTGTGAATCACACGGACTTGTCACATAGGCATATTTCATGAAGCGCTAGCGCTTCATGAAAAATATGCCTACGTGCAAGTCTGTGTGATTCACACACCAATAATTCACACTAAACTGAAAAACATACCTTACATTTACATTTTACGTGTTTGGAAGCAACTAAAATATGCTAAATATTTGAATTTCTTGCTGCCCTATATTGTTGCATTTTTACTAACGTTGCTGCAGCCTCATTGTGACATCACGTTAACACACTTTTTAAGGTGTATATTTCTACACGTGAGTTTACACGAAAATGGTTTTCAAATCAATTTCACAGTTGGCTTACTAGAAAAACACTGTGAATGTAAATATTGGGAAATGAACTTTTAGTTGATAACGTACCAACTAAAAGTTCATTTCCCAGTGAACTTTTTAACCTTGTTGTTTATTACTTATATTTACATTTGAAACGAATACATTTCGAGTTAAATTATATTTATTACAAGAACGGGCAAATGTTTTGATATTTAGTGAGGCGCAATAAACTAGAAGTTGTCTGGTCAAAATATCACATCGCTCTGTGATCCGGTCGCTCTATGACCTCTGACCCCCAAATGAAATTCACACAGAATTGAACGTATTTTCTCTTCAATAGGTTCATCTAAGAAATATATTTGCAGATGTAAATATATGTATATGTACAAACTACATGTAAATTACAAGTTCAGGACTGACTGTAATAACTATATTTATTTATAACATGTAGTTCGATCCCTGTACTAGTGAAACATGGAGATAATGAACAGTTTTCAAGATCAAAAATCCATAAAACAATACAAAAAGGAGCAGAGCAAACACGGACCTCCAAAACATCAGAGGTGGGATCAGGTGCCATGGAAGAGTAAGCATCCCCTGCTGTCAGTCAGCATTTGACTCAATGATATTGTATTTGGTGACAAGGTCATTGTATCGACCATTGATCTTAGGAAATGATGACTTTAACGAGACTGCTGAAATTTTACAAGTTCCCTGTACTAGCTTTTTAAATTACAAGCTCGATCCCCTTAATAGCTGTATTACAATTTCTCTGATTTAGCTATATTTCAAGTTCCCTGTACTAGCTTTATTACTACATGTAGTTCATTGTACAAGTTGCATTACAAGTTCCTTGCATTAGATATATTTCAAGTTCCCAGAACAACCTATTACAAGTTCCCTGTAATAATAACTGGATAAGTCTCCTGTACTAGCTATATTACAAGTTCCCTGTTATAGGTTATAATATTTCAAGTTACTTAGTACTAGCAATATTAAAACTTCTCTGTATTAGCTAATATTACAAGTTCCCTATACTACCTAGCTACTGCGAAAGGGACCTTGGTTTAAACGGTCTCATTCGAAGGACCTGCTCCTAAATGTCTCACGGTGGGATTCGAACCCGCGACATAAGGAATTCCTTACTTCGCGAGTCTAGAGCTGACATTCTAACCACTGCATCATGCAGGCGACCATAAATATAGTGTTAAAATTCAATGGATAACACTGTCATCTTCTTCAAATAAATTTATTTGAAACATAATAATATATCTATAGCAATAAATTAGACAGTACCATATAGTGTACAACATGCTACACTTCCCCAAACAATATTGATCTTTTTGAGGTTCTATTTTGCCTACTACAATAATCAATAATTTCATAAATGACACTTAATTTCCTGTGCACTTAATTTCCTGTGCAGCAGACAGTTTATTCGTATTTTTTAAACAAGTAATTACATGTGTATTTTATAATCTCCTGCTACTAATTCAGGGTTAAGTCTCCATTATTTGTTCAATACATTAGTGGTAATGATAGGAGTAAAAGTTAATACTATCAACTTGATCAATGTAACATGCCTTATGTGCAAGTATGCATATCATCAGCAGTTTAACATTTCCCCATATCATGTAGATCTATGATTTTACTGATAAATGTGTCGCTTTTCAAACTTTCAGTTAACACACTATTAGTACAATGTATACAGTATATTAAAAATCTGCTTGATTACTGTAGACGTACTTTTTTCCGCGGGGTCATAATTCCGCGGAATCTCAATTTCTGTTTAATCCGCGGGTAGAAAATTACGCGGATTTTCTTGACTGTCACTATATGCCTTACATTTATATTAAGTACGCTTGGACAAATTTCCGCGGATTATCTGTGAGAAATATAATTTTCTTGTTTTCGGTACATGTTAAAAATTAATTAGACAGAAATCAGTTAATTCTTTGGTGTTATAATGACATTGCTTCTTAGTTTTAATTTGAATAGCCTACCTGCTTTATAATCATAACCCCTGGTCTCAACAACTTGCAAGTTGGGTCTCATTAGCAAGGCAACGTTTGTTGTTTAATACCAATCAGGATGACAGATAGACATGATAGAGGCATAGAGCACAATAAATGTTTAAATTTTATTTATGATGCACATGTATGTACATGATATTTTGGATTTTCATATTGTCATGTTATATGTGCATATTAATGTGCAATGTAACAAAGCTGTTTCATGTTGTTGTGTGCTGTTGTTCATTTGACTTTCATTTGAAAGTAATGAACTTAAGTTTAACACTGTAATGAACTGAACTCAAAGGAGTTTAATTGCACATCAATGAGCAATATGCTTCATGCAGAATTAGGTCACCTGATCAAAAGCCTAGACATCCTTGGCATTGTCATTACAGATAATGATTTAGCTGTATAGGTGAATCAGTGATGATCTGATGATGTGTATAATAAAGTCTCAACGTCATCACATCTGTGTTTTATTTTCCAGTCTGATATTAGTGCACTCCTCACTGTGTTTAACCAAAACAATGTTCATAAATTGAGATTGCAACTGAATTCCTCTCACCATTTACAATATTCTCTATGTTCATAAGTGTACTATGAAAAGTTCCCCCTGCAGTGTGTGATGCATGAAGACATTTTTGGGGTGTGGTGGGGGGTGGGAAGGGGGTTTATCTATCGTTCGTGGTTCTTTTACAAGTTCCCTGTACTAGCTTTTTAAATTACAAGCTTGATCCCCTTAATAGCTGTATTACAATTTCTCTGATTTAGCTATATTTCAAGTTCCCTGTACTAGCTTTATTACTACATGTAGTTCATTGTACAAGTTGCATTACAAGTTCCTTGCATTAGATATATTTCAAGTTCCCAGAACAACCTATTACAAGTTCCCTGTAAAAATAACTGGATAAGTCTCCTGTACTAGCTACATGTATATTACAAGTTCCCTGTTCTAGGTTATAATATTTCAAGTTACTTAGTACTAGCAATATTAAAACTTCTCTGTATTAGCTAATATTACAAGTTCCCTAAACTACCTAGCTACTGCGAAAGGGACCTTGGTTTAAACGGTCTCATTCGAAGGACCTGCTCCTAAATGTCTCACGGTGGGATTCGAACCCGCGACATAAGGAATTCCTTACTTCGCGAGTCTAGAGCTGACATTCTAACCACTGCATCATGCAGGCGACCATATATATAGTGTTAAAATTCAATGGATAACACTGTCATCTTCTTCAAATAAATTTATTTGAAACATAATAATATATCTATAGCAATAAATTAGACAGTATCATATAGTGTACAACATGCTACACTTCCCCAAACAATATTGATCTTTTTGAAGTTCTATTTTGCCTACTACAATAATCAATAATTTCATAAATGACACTTAATTTCCTGTGCACTTAATTTCCTGTGCAGCAGACAGTTTATTCTATTTTTTAAACAAGTAATTACATGTGTATTTTATAATCTCCTGCTACTAATTCAGGGTTAAGTCTCCATTATTTGTTCAATACATTAGTGGTAATGATAGGAGTAAAAGTTAATACTATCAACTTGATCAATGTAACATGCCTTATGTGCAAGTATGCATATCATCAGCAGTTTAACATTTCCCCATTTCATGTAGACCTATGACTTTACTGATAAATGTGTAGCTTTTCAAACTTTCAGTTAACACACTATTAGTACAATGTATACAGTATATTAAAAATCTGCTTGATTAAAAGAAACTTTTCCTGACTTCATCAGACAGAAACTTGCTAATTTATAGATATGAATAGAATATCAGACCTCAGTCAAAAGTAGGTGTACAATTAATAACACTTAAACATATTTAGTTAATATTAACTAAAAACACAAGATATGACCGTAACTTAATTTGAGAAATATAATTTTCTTGTTTTCGGTACAAGTTAAAAATTAATTAGACAGAAATCAGTTAATTCTTTGGTGTTATAATGACATTGCTTCTTAGTTTTAATTTGAATAGCCTACCTGCTTTATAATCATAACCCCTGGTCTCAACAACTTGCAAGTTGGGTCTCATTAGCAAGGCAACGTTTGTTGTTTATACCAATCAGGATGACAGATAGACATGATACTAGAGGCATAGAGCACAATAAATGTTTAAATTTCATTTATGATGCACATGTATGTACATGATATTTTGGATTTTCATATTGTCATGTTATATGTGCATATTAATGTGCAATGTAACAAAGCTGTTTCATGTTGTTGTGTGCTGTTGTTCATTTGACTTTCATTTAAAAGTAATGAACTTAAGTTTAACACTATAATGAACTGAACTCAAAGGAGTTTAATTGCACATCAATGAGCAATATGCTTCATGCAGAATTAGGTCACCTGATCAAAAGCCTAGACATCCTTGGCATTGTCATTACAGATAATGATTTAGCTGTATAGGTGAATCAGTGATGATCTGATGATGTGTATAATAAAGTCTCAACGTCATCACATCTGTGTTTTATTTTCCAGTCTGATATTAGTGCACTCCTCACTGTGTTTAACCAAAACAATGTTCATAAATTGAGATTGCAACTGAATTCCTCTCACCATTTACAATATTCTCTATGTTCATAAGTGTACTATGAAAAGTTCCCCCTGCAGTGTGTGATGCATGAAGACATTTTTGGGGTGTGGTGGGGGGTGGGAAGGGGGTTTATGTCTGTATGTTGTGGTTTGTGCATGGTGAACTATGAGATGATTTCAGACGAATCCTATACAATCCTACTTGTAAACAGAAATTCATCAAGAAATATACTCATTCCCTTTTCCATACTTACCCATTCTCCAGTATAGTCATACAAATGACCTCTCGCACCCCTATGTTGTTGGCTTTTTCTTCATCGAATCTTTCCACATTCCAAGAAGCCACCCTCACAACAGAGCGGTTCTTATGTTTAAAATTAAAAGGTGTCACTTTGGGTCTGGTACCCGATTTGATAATAGGTTCTAAAATGTCCAACATATTTTCTGTTGAACTTGATAATACCCTACAATTGGTATGATTATGGTCATTATTTGACAGTTTGGGAGGAATAATCGTATTGCCACTGTTAACGGAATCACTGGGAACATGTCCATTAGGTTGAGTATTATTTGAGTTTTCTGAATCATCTACACTTAGTTGATTTCTTATTGCACTGAGTAAATTTGGACCTATGCCCTTCACCTTTATAAGGTCATCTAATGCTTTAAATTGTCCTTTCTTGTCTCGATATGTAACTATATTCTCTGCCAGAACTTGTCCAATGCCTTTTACTTTCATTAACTGGAACACATTAGATGAATTCACATTGATTTTTCCATTAGATTTTCTAGATGTCTCACTTCTAAATGAAATGTCTGATCGACTACCCGTCGGAGAATTTTCTTCTGTTGGGGGTCCAGTGCTACCTTGCCGTTTCATAGAAAGAGTTATCTCATCCCGAATTATACTCAATTTCACAGCACCCACACCAGAAACTAATGCTACGTCCTCAACTTTCTTAAAGCCACCAATTTTTCTTCGATACTCTATAATGGCCTGAGCTGTGGCTCTGTTAATCCCTGGCAGAGTCATCAGTTCCTCCTCCGTTGCATAATTAATATTCAAAAGATTTTGGCCCTGATCACCCTCCATCATTGCAGACATGTTAAAAGCTGCGCTCAAATTCCGCCTATGTCCAATCTTTTTCGGGGTGCTTGAATCCGAATCAACATGCTTTGGAATACAGCAGCTATTGACGGCCCCCATCTTTATTCGCACCCCTATGTTGTTGGCTTTTTCTTCATCGAATCTTTCCACATTCCAAGAAGCCACCCTCACAACAGAGCGGTTCTTATGTTTAAAATTAAAAGGTGTCACTTTGGGTCTGGTACCCGATTTGATAATAGGTTCTAAAATGTCCAACATATTTTCTGTTGAACTTGATAATACCCTACAATTGGTATGATTATGGTCATTATTTGACAGTTTGGGAGGAATAATCGTATTGCCACTGTTAACGGAATCACTGGGAACATGTCCATTAGGTTGAGTATTATTTGAGTTTTCTGAATCATCTACACTTAGTTGATTTCTTATTGCACTGAGTAAATTTGGACCTATGCCCTTCACCTTTATAAGGTCATCTAATGCTTTAAATTGTCCTTTCTTGTCTCGATATGTAACTATATTCTCTGCCAGAACTTGTCCAATGCCTTTTACTTTCATTAACTGGAACACATTAGATGAATTCACATTGATTTTTCCATTAGATTTTCTAGATGTCTCACTTCTAAATGAAATGTCTGATCGACTACCCGTCGGAGAATTTTCTTCTGTTGGGGGTCCAGTGCTACCTTGCCGTTTCATAGAAAGAGTTATCTCATCCCGAATTATACTCAATTTCACAGCACCCACACCAGAAACTAATGCTACGTCCTCAACTTTCTTAAAGCCACCAATTTTTCTTCGATACTCTATAATGGCCTGAGCTGTGGCTCTGTTAATCCCTGGCAGAGTCATCAGTTCCTCCTCCGTTGCATAATTAATATTCAAAAGATTTTGGCCCTGATCACCCTCCATCATTGCAGACATGTTAAAAGCTGCGCTCAAATTCCGCCTATGTCCAATCTTTTTCGGGGTGCTTGAATCCGAATCAACATGCTTTGGAATACAGCAGCTATTGACAGCCCCCATCTTTATGCTTTGTGTCTGTCCTCCAGAAAAAATTACACTGTAATCATTCAACTATACAGATAACTTTAAGTCAATATCACTTCGTCCAACAGTTACATGCATAGCTGCCATCTGCATTCATTGATCAGAAATCCACCTGAACACTGCATTATAACCAATGCAGGTAAGCCATAAATAAATCCATCCTTGTGTGTGCTGTGAATAATCTGACTCGGAATAAAAGCCTTGTTTCCATCTGAAAAAAAAAAATGACAGTGAAGAATAAATATCGTATTACACACCAATTCACCCATACACTATCCAGAAAAAAGTCAAGCTCTTTACATTTTGGATTATTTTTGTAAGTCGTCTAGGTCAAACACATTTAGAGCTTCTTAAGTTTGAAGTAATAATAATGAAGTGACTTGAATTTCGGTCTTAACTCTTGAAAGAACATTTATCAGCAGGGATGCAAGTGCTGAACGAAACTCATTCTTGGAATGCATGCCTTTCTGACAGCTATATAAAATCCCTGGTAGATGAGAGAAGGTAATAACACATTTTAAAAATAAATCATTTAGCAACTGCTTGAATACATTATAGACATGTGATTGTGTCAATGCACTATTTATGAATGTTTCTGTAGATAAAATTTATATCTGCAAGTACAGTTTAATAAGTATGTTTTGAATTTTATCATTTACTGCCAGTAGCATGTGCACATTTCATAGTGTAAACATTTCAAAGTGTATATATAAATTCAAACTGATAAAATATAAACTTTTTAAGAGTGATCAAATTGTGTACATAGATATGTTTTAAAGTCACATGTACAACATTGTACCAGGCACTACAATGAAATCTATTTATACATAATTATGATAACAAGAAAGTCAGCTCAAAGTTCATTGAAGTCCGTCAATAAACACTTAAAACCCACTCATTTAGTACTCAAGTGCACGATTCCTCTTTATGGCCAAATACAAGTATCTTATTATTTAATTTCATTTTTTTGATGTTTTCATCATGTTCGTTCATCAAGTGAATTCATGGATGAATGCATCATTGTGTTTAAAATGACAATTTTGTTTTCCACACGAGTTGCAATTTAAAAGAGCTGAGATCTTACAATATCTATAAACCTAGAATTAGTATATTATAAGCATTCAATAATAAACCTTATTTAATATATTAAGTTTTGTTTCTGAAAACCATAAAATATTCATGTATAATATATTTGTAATCTAAAGCATCTGCATTATATATAAAATTTATCCTAAAATCTTAAACAAAGCCTGAAATCTTGTAAAATACCTTCAACATGTTCAAGTCATTTGAACTGTTCATCTTAATCCATCATCACAATCTATCTTAACAATCATTGTGCATAATTATCTCTGTGATAGACACTCCTGGCGTGAATGATCAAGCCCTGTCCTAGGAGGTGCCAACAGAGATAGTCTTTAATTAGGCAATACCTCTAATGTTACCTCTTTACAACAGGGCAATAAATCTCACACAGGCCCGCTATTTGTCAACAACTATAACAGATCAGCAGGATCAAGGTTCAAGGATAGAAAGCTCGGAATTTAAATACTGGCTAAAAACACCAGTGGTCACAAAATGCTGAGTAGAGAGAAACCCTAGAATCAATACACACTGTCCAGACATCGGATTATTCTTTGTGTGGACAGACACTAATGAGTAGAATATATCTTTATTTGTAAGACCCAATGTGCCATATACTGGTATACAGTTACCGGTATATCTTCATTTGTCTTAGATAACTGAGCTATTAACATCCTTAAAACTGCAGGTACAGGTAATAATTGCTTCATAATCGTGTTGTCAACTCATAAAGAAACTCAGATTAATTTAATTTTTTAGGTTCACGAAAATATTAAGATTTTTTTTTCATCCTGAGAAATTTTGGGAAAATAGAATCACATAGGACTCACTGTTTCATGTTTACTAATATCTAAAGACCTAATACATCATTTAGATATCTTGATTATAGTGAAATCACTACAATTACCGTATAAAATTTCTTCACATAATACAGAATAAAGCCCACAATTATTACTTTCCCCTACCATTTTTTATACATACCTGCAGGTATTCTAGAATTATATTACGTCCTACATTTTCCCACTCAAACAGGTTTTTTTTTAAAACTAATTAATTCATGGAATGCAGCATCAGGTTATATAAGCACTCTCTTCTCTTTTAATACAGATAGTTCTTTTGATTTTCATAATTGTCTTTGTAGTAGCAGACTAACAGCTTATGAATAAAATAAGAAAATTACCGAAGATTGATTAAGAATACTATACATATGCTTCATGTACATGTCAATGATTTTGATAATTTCTAAATTAAATTTGAAATAATTGAATTATAATCTTAAAAAATTCCATGTTTGGAATCTGGTCTAACAATATAAGTACACAACTACTCATGCAGCAAGATGTGGTTTTAAAGAATTTTTGAACTGTCCTCTGTAAATTGAACCCCTATTACTTCCTACCAAAATGTACATATTATTAATCAATAAGATGTCCTTGAGATAAATATTCAAAACTTAGACTCCAGGTCCTGCATCCTTGACAATATAACTTGGTGTGACATTTACAATTTGTTATATAAAGAATTGGGATTTTGATCCTCCCTGATACAGACGGACAGACAGCTAGGGGACTAAACTTTCATGACAACATGAGTTGTTGAGAGCCATGGATTTTAATCTACACCCACTCCTGACAGGATTGAAACCTGTAGTTAAGGGATGGCCAAGGTGATGCTTATAAAATCTTTTTTTAATTCCTCCTGATTTGGGAAACCAATAATAGCATTAGCAGTATGATTTAAGAAAAATTGGAATCAGACAATGTACAGAAAGAGAGGATTAATTAAGGCTCCACTTGCTATACACCTGAATGAATGTCAGTACACACATCATAAGTTCACTTAATATTACTCACCAGAGCTGGACAGAACCCTTATAACATATTATAAAGGAGTGAATCCACCTCCTCTCCCCTCGCTTGTTAGAAGATGTTTACTGTTGATGTTGTTGATAAGGAAATTAGCAATGAAACACACACCCAACACAACCATTGAATTTTAACCAGGGGGGTTAAGGGTGTTATCAATACACCCACTCTTTCTAACAATATATGCATACCTTTCTTGTTATTCCTATTTTATAAAGACCTGAATAGATTTATTTCTTTGATAAATTACATCGTACCTTGATAAATATTTTTGCTACCTACTAATGGTAAGCAAAATAAAATTTCCATGGATGAACAAGTTGCATGAACTTTATCTTATTTCTAACTTGTTTATTATATTAATATGCATAACACTTTTAATATTTTCCTTTCAAAATTCACTATTTGTGCTTCAATCATTTCCTGATTTAAGAAACTTATTTACATATCCTTCAATTCAGGACCTGCATGTTATTTAAGGCTGTGCATATTATAATCACTATGTGTTGTTTTAATACTACGACCCCCTACTCATCCTCTCTAAAAAAGGCCTTATAATGTCAATTCAGAAATCGACTGAATGAAGATTGATAGCTGGTGGGTTTGATTCTTCATTTAACCAATTTCTGAATGGTGTTTATATGGTCTTTTGTAAAGAATTTGAGGGGGAAAATGAAAACCAACCATCAACCTCTCAATAAAGAATAGTATCTAGATGTCATGAGGTGTCAGAATCTAGTCTGTACAAAATGTCATATGCAGTTTGAACTTTGAAGAGACGGATCTGAATTAAAACAAATGGGTATCTGTGCTTGCCTTAATGGTCACACTATCAACATATTATGATGCACTTGGGAATTTTCTAACCAAATTTGGAATGCAAGTTGATTGCGTAAAGTAATATAATCTTAGTAGGCATACCAAGGGGTTTCAAAGAGGGTATAAAAACAAAACAGGGGTTAAAGTTGTTAACTTCCTTACTGTTTTTCAATATCTTTTTTTGATTTTATCTAATTGTCGTTGAATATTTCCCATTTAAAAAAAATCGCGTTTCACGAAAGACTAAGATAAATCCTTGAATATGAATATGTCAATAACTCATAATGATAATCTGGGGGGAGTATACAAATGTACACAACCTGAATAGTCCGATTATATTGTTATATTAGGGTGATTGTGATTTATAATTTAGTTACTAACACATCATAAAAAAATCTTCAATTATCTTAATTCGTTCAACTAATTAAATGTGAGAAAGCTGAAGAAAAAGCTTACCATTAATGAATTTTAACCAAAACATCTTTTCCGTAAATCCAAACGTCTCTTTGATGAAGATCAATTGACCGGTGCGCGTGACGTCACAATGAAAATGAAAGTACAAGGTAAAAGTCAAATCTGCATGTTCCGAATATCATATATTGAATTGGAACACAAACTAACATGTGGAAAATTATAAACTATGTCAAATATGCAATGTTGACCTAAAGCTACTTCATCTCTGCATGCATGTATAAGAAGCATGAGAATTTTAGTTTGAAAATTAATTTACATGTAGCTTGGGGTACATGTATTTTCATCCTCACAACTTTATGGGTTCAAAGTAGAAAGCTGCATGTATTTTCAACGAATAAAGTTTAATGAACTAATCTTAGATAAAGAAATGTTTAGGTTAAATAAGCAAAAATATTTGTCAACACTAAGAAAATTACTTATTTTAGGTATTGAAGGATATGGAGATAATGAACAGTTTTTAAGATCAAAGTCCATCAGTAAAACAATACAAAACAAAATAGAAGCAGAGCAAACACGGACCTCCAAAACATCAGAGGTGGGATCAGATGCCATGGAAGAGTGAGCATACCCTGAACGGTCACACCCACCGTGTGCTCCTTGTCATGATCGGGAAATAACGGAAAAACCAGTCGTCAATTTCGTGAATAAATAATGGACTAACAATAAGTATGATAAAAAAAAGTCAGTCAGCATTTGACTCAATGATGAATTATATTTGCTGACAAAGTCATTGTATGGATCATAGAACTTAGGAAATGATGACTTAAAACGAGACTACTGATATTCTTGTTTGATCAACTTGTTTGTCAATAATTTACCTCGTTTTAGAAATTGCTCATATACAAAGAGCATGCTCTTGCGCAATTTTCGAATCAACTTAGATAAATAAACTCTGTATGCAGGTGATGAAGGTATATTGCTGCAAAAGTAAGGGAAGCTGATGATAGAAAAGTTCAAGTCATCACGTTTATCATAGAGCTTGGTTGTTAGATTTCCATAAACGTCCTTGTCAGACTCTGTGGTATCTTTTATCCCAAGCTCACCAAGATATATCACATCGACATAAGAATGGAAATCACCATTGTTAAATGACAATACGTCATCGATATATCTCGAGTTCAAGGCCACAGCAAGTGTTTTTCTTCTTTTCACGCATAAGATTTTGCACAGATTCTGCTTATATGAATACAAAAATAGGTCTGCTAATGACGGAGCGTAATTGGTACCCATGGGAATTCCAATAGATTGTTGGAAGACCTGGTCTCCAAAAACAAGATAGATATAAGTTGTTGCATAATGCTCAGGTGACCTATAAGGCCCGTGGGCCTCTTGTTTTAATTTATTATCAAGGAGCAGAGAAGAACTTAACATTTAAAGAAATTTAATGTTTTGACTAGATAATATTTGTAATCTGTCGTACATGGAATTTTCGACTGAATATTTGATCATCATAACAATACACTTAGCAATTGCTTAGCTTGGTTACTTAATACCCATATGCAGGGTAGGGAAACAAAAATCCACTCCAACTAATCAGTAATATTCAGCAATAATCAGTAGTGCCCCTAACACTGTGACATAAACCCCTGACCCTAGGTCCACACTTTGCACGAATTTTTAAAGGCACTCTTAAAATTGCCTAATAAAAAATAAATAAATGCTTTATAAATACAAAGGAGCATATTTCAAACAATTCATTTTCAGTATATAAGTAGAGCCCCCCCCCATTTCAGTAAAATTGCATGTGGGAAATAAACGTTGAATTTAAAAAGTGCAAATATGTTACTACTGTAAAGAAGGTTACGCAATTAAAACTCTTTTGGAAAGTAGAAAGAAAAAATAAATAAAAAACATTTTCAAAGACATCTAATCAGCTACCAATTCCAAGGGATCTGAATATTATAATTGGGCGTAAATAAAGCCTTTTCCCTCTGTGTATATCATTTTAACATATTTTGAAAATAATTTCTCACACAAAGCTCAATGTATTTTCCTTCAAGGTCATGACCTTAAGTGACAACTGAATAGGTTTTAAATATTTAATTATGTTTAAAGAGTGCAAATGACTGTATTCTTTTTGTCATGTCAAAGTTTTCCAACTGAAGAAAGGAAACATGACCATCTTCGTGTTGTTGAGGTACATGTATAAAATAAAATATAAAATATGGCTTAGAAGCAACATAAGTCTTATTATAAAATGTTAATAAAGTAATTATGATTGAAATAGTGATAAATGACCTTTTGATAGAAGCTTCAGTATTTTCAAAAGGAAAAAATGTGGGCTAGAAATATGACATAAACCTTAAAGCCAGATTTTGAATTCAATCGTCATCTTCGTTATCCAAGGGTTTCTGATCCGCCATCTCCTCACTGAAAATACCCCTAGCTTCAACAATTTTAGACTTTGTTAAGTAGAATATTGAGAAAATTACTATAAGCCCGCTGTTCTCCTTAGCGACTAGAAGTTAAACAGCTTGTTTTTAGCCGATTCTGAGATTTCTATAGTTCTTTCAACATGCTTATCTTAAATTATGACTTTCTGTATTTTATGAAATCTTTATATTTTTAGATATGAAGTATTTGACCGTCAGCAAGGAGAGAAATAAACTGAAAAATATTTTTCGGTAAGCTGGCTTTGTATCTTGAAATAGAAAAGTTCTTGTAGCGTTGTAAATTTTGAATTTACCGGGTGGCAGTATAAAATGTTGTCATGTTGTAAATTTTGTAATAACTGCCACTCGGTAAATTCAAAATTTACAGCATGACACATGGATAAAAGACAAGTAAGTAACATTCATGATCTTTACATTACATTTACTTTTATGTCCAAAACAAGAAGAAGGACTATTGCCCTGAATGTTTTCAAGTGTAGCTGGTATGTAGTTCTATACTTTTTGTGCTTCATTTTGTATGCGTGTTTTTTAATATATCAGGATACATGCTTTGTACAAATCTGAATCTACTTTATGTTTATGTTTGCAGTTACTGATGAGCCACGCAGGTTAATAAACGATGCTTGATATCTTTGTCGGAAAGGTACAACAATCACAAAAATACAAAAGCAAAGCCATGAGAACTCTGGATATACATTTTCATGACACAATGCACAAGTCTTGAATTCTTGAAACAATTTATTTGTTAGTATAAATGATAACAAAGAAACAAAATTATATAGGAATAAATAACAACAAGTAAAAGTTTTGTAAGATTTTACAATCAACTATAAAGTTTTTCTTTGTCTTAGTTGAAAGTTCTTTTGTAAAACGGGTCCCAGGCCTTCTTAATTCATTAAAATCCATTCAACTCTTTTCCATATTAAATTTCTTTACTTTAGTGACGTTCCCTTGAGTGAACTGAAAATAAAAATCAGACCTCCAGTAAAATGTAGATAAATACCGGTACAATAATCGAAATAAAGAAATAATTTTAAACCTTTAAATGAACAACATAGAGAAAATAAAGAAATTTAAAGATAATTTTGTTAAACTTTACCCTTTTCATGCAGCTATACAAAGCGTACGTTATGGATCCAAATATTACACCACATGCTAAAGCTCCCGGAAATATAGTAAGTACCCAGCCTATATATGTAAAGAAAAAAATAACGAAAAAAAAGAAAGAAAATAATTCAAAGTACACATGTAAACCAAATACCCTAATAATAAATCTCTTTTTATTAAAAAAAAAGTTTTCCAGTTATTACAACATTGAATGCAAAATATATATGCATATTCAAAAGTGTCGTTTCAATACTTAAATCAAGGGAACTGCCCGAGTCCTGGTTTGTTAAGGACGTGTTAGAAGAAGAATTCGTTGATGTCTCGGTCACCACCGATGACGCTGTTGTTGTGGATGTCCCTGCATCACTAGATGTAGAAGTAAGACTACTGGAAGTACTCGTGTTTTCAGAATTTGTAGAGTTTAGCTGAACTGAGGAGCTGGTCGTCGTTGTGCTGTCTGTTATATTAGTTGATGAAGAATTTACTGATGAAGTACTATTGGATATTGTTATGGAAGAACCGCAACCAAACAAAGCAGTGGCGTTTATACATTCGATCGACACACGCCCTGAATTTTGAGTTGCTGTAAGTATAGAATCGGGTAGTTAATAAACCTTAACTAGAAAGTTTTAACACTGTTGACTTTCTTTAAAAAAATAAAACATCAGTCAAAAGTACTTACTAGCTAGTATTCTCCAGCATTGAAAATTTAAAAAAATGTTCCTTTGCATCATATTATTAAAAATAAAGCTTAAATGTGTGTTTCTTTTAGTTAAAATCATGCAACTAGACAAAGAAATATGACATTGTATTCTAAAGATAACCATTTTAGTTTATAACATAGAAAGTGATATGATACCACTCTTAATCACTCATATCTTTTGAGAAAACAAAGATGTTATTGTTGTTGCAACCTTACTGACTATCTTTGCTAACTACCAGCTTTACATCAAAACAGTGTGCAACTTGCTTGCGGAGAGGATCGTTTGAAGATATTGTTTTAAGCAAATTCTCAAATTCAACTTGCATATTAAAGGATCATTCTCTATAAGGCCGTTTTGCGGCCTACAATGACTTCAAATTTTTAAAAATTGTATGAATCACTACACTTATGTTCCAATTTAATGATAAATTTTGGTTGGTTAATGATACAATAACATTTTTAATGATATAGGGTCACAAAGTAAGGTACTATCGGTCCGTATTAGCATTAGAGTAATGGGAAAACTCAAGAGGGTAGCTGTATTAGATAACTCCTACGCATGTCATAACCACCTTTAATTAACCAACACCAAACTTTGCATGTAAATTTCTAACAAACATAAAAAGTGACTACCAAATTATGAATTTGGTTAAATGTGGTTATGTCACCTAATAAAAACTTTTCACTTCATTTTTACGATATTTGCCGAAAAAGCTAACTACTCACAATGAAGGATATCAGCTTATGTAGACCATTTCTTTTTATAAACTTTTGGTTAGAGTACAATTTTCCGTTGATTTATTAAGATTTATATCAGCCATTCATATTTACTATAAAAAAAATGTGAACTTTTTACTTAAAAGTCTAAAAATCAAAGGACTGAGAAGACTGGATGTCATGAAATTACAAGTGGAGACGTTGAAATATCTGATAAAAATTAAGAAATAAAAACTTTTATAGAATATAAGGTGTGAATATGAGTTGTCTTTTATATTTATAATGATAGTTTAGTATATCTATATATTCTACTTCTTTGAATTTCGGTATGAGTACTCCATATATTCTTTGTTTTTCCTTATGAGTACTGTATATGTTCTAGAAATAATAAAAGCAATCTTTGTTGAAGCGGTAACATGCATTTATTATTTGTGTTATAGACTTTTTTCCTATAGGTACACACATAATGTTTATATGGACACTTCCGTACGAGTATCATGTGATCCATATTTTGTTAACTGGGTCTTAATATTGAGAGGACTCAATCTATTCATCACACTTCGTTGATATCATCGATATAAGTTACGAAAACATTAGTCCTGTCTTAGAAAATAAACTGGTAAAGAGGAGAGGGATTCCTGAATTGAATATGTGATCGATATAATTGAATGTTGCTTTACCCCATATAAAGATTTTTCAACCAGATAAAGGAATCATCCACTTAAGGTCAAGTGTTTAACCAACACCCAATGCGGGACGGGACTTTTTTTAAAAAAAGAAGAAAAAAAAGATAATATCCAAAAGACGGATGACATTTACTTTAAATGCTAAAGACTAAAGGTATGGAACTGTCACTATCCGTGCTAAACAAGTTTTTGAAGCTGCACTGGGAAAGAGACTGAATTTAACCTACAGGTTTCAAGAGTGGGAAAGGAGCATCAAACCCTAAGGGTCCATTTTGTACCTGGGATGTTGTAGAACTCTTAAGTCCGTATACTAGTATGTACGAAAACTTCAGAATCTGATATGCATAGTTTAAGGAACTGATAAAATCCTGCTCCATTTTATGTTGTGCCGTTAGACACGGGGGGTTGCAACCGCTCTAAGTTATATGTGTTGACTATTCACATATATAGATAGTCAACATGTACTTGCATTGATATTCTTATGCTGATAATTCTTTAGTTTTTGCAATTGTTGAATTTCTTTTCTTGATTACTACTTCAATTTTATTTAATCACAATCAAAATCCATTCAGTGTTTTCAACATTTGATACATAACTTTTAGAGTTCGATAGAAATTTTGCAACCTCATTTCTAACATGGTTATTTTATGCGTAAAATAAGTACCACATCTATAGAAATGATATACAATTACAATATAATTATATATGATATAATACTTTTCAATAAATCGCAAATCAAACTTTTTTCAGCACCATTCAGTGTGAATTTCGTAAAGATTTACGTTCAAAATATGCAAAATGTGGATGCATCGGAATTCTTGTCATAAAAAGTATCTTGAACCTTAAAACCTAAAAAATCTTCGAATTAATTACTTAGATTTTATGCATTTCCGACATAAATAAACCATTTTTGATCATTTACATTCAGAAACATGCCTAGAAACTTGATTTAAATAGACCTACCCTCAATTTTTCTTTAACTGACAAGGCCATTTTTTATCACTAAATCAAGTGACTTAGATGATCGATGTTGAAAAACAAACATCAAAATTATGAACTAGAATGATTACAGTTATATAAAATCACATTTTAAAGTGATTTTATCGTAGGCCGGAAAATGGCCTTATAGAGAATGAACCTTTACGCTTTTGAATTATGAAAATGTTGCGTTTACATACAAGCAATTTGGAACTATGTAGAGAACAAAATAGATAGAAACCTAACCTTCAATTTGAATCCAGAATTTCCCAGCAGTTGTAGTAGCTGTGTTATCTAATCTGATTTCAATTGCGCTATTTGAACTAGTAAAGACAACTCTCTTGACAAAGTTATTATTATCTTCACAGTTAATTTCACTGTTTGTGGATCCGTCAGTGATGTAAATCCTCTGCTGACAGACTCCAGACGTTTCACTAAGCTGGATGTCTAGAGCTGTGATCTGCAATGGAGACCCATTTGATGTCTGTATTCGACATGTGGCACCGGAAGTAGTCGAACACTCGGACATCATTGATGGATAATTTTCACTGAAGAAGAACACTGCATCCGATGTTAGCGTAGACACCGAGTTAATAGAGAGTGAAGAGGAATCTAAAATAATTAATTATATTTTGCTCAAATCATTAGTTGACACTTTTTTCGCAAAGCCTAAGTTATAATACTTTTACATATACCATTTTAAGATAGCAAAGTAATGTGTTTGGTTTGGCCATACCTTATACCGTTTATCTGTTTTTTTTTACCTGTTGGAAATTTTGCGAAAAAGGGTCAGATTTGTATAGTTTTTATTTTGCGTAAGTTAATGTTTACGGTGGAAGATGGTGACGTTTTTATGTCACATTAGAGCTGACATAATTTTTGCGTGATTTATATTTTGGGAATAAAAAAATGATCGCAGAAAAGCGAAAAATAGATCATCGCAAAAAAACCTGATATACGGTAACATTATCAATAAAGGCGGATAAACTAGAACTCATTTAATCTAAAGAATATATATATTTTTTTAATATGGATGAACATAATATGATCTATAGATCTATTGTTTATCAAGTTAAGTTGAATCAATTTAAGATAAATTATATATTTTGTTTTTGCATATTACTTCACAACTTATGTAAAATATACTGAGAAAAAAAATTAACCGTTAATTATCATTAAAATGTCTTTACCTGGTATACAGTTATACCACATTTTCATATAGTTCGTCCTATCGGCATAAACAGTTGTGTTGCAGAAATGTTCTGTGTAGTTCCACGCTACTTGTATTCCTCCGCATGTTGCTAACCCTGTGCACCGCGAATAATGTGCATGTTCAAAATCGCTTGCGGCTCCAAAATATCTTTGTCCACAGTCCTCATTTTCATTAACATAGTTACAACAGTATGTAATATTTCTGTCAAGTGATGTGGCTATAGTTGGACAATTTAGTGATTTGTGTTTGGCATACACAAACACGTCATAAATGTATATTTTTTCGCCAGACAAACACGAAGGTGTTAGGAAGTCCTCAAAACCATTACCATAGCAAGCTTGCAGAGTGTTGTCTGTCAAAACGGAATCTATTGGAACAATGTATTTTTTTTTTTTTTTAAAGAACATTGTTATTTTTTTAATTTATACAATAAAGATAAAATGAAATAGAACTTATTTTAAAAAATGGAAACAGAAAAAAACCTTCAAACTATTTAGCTTCTATTGCCATTGAAATATATTCTCTCTCGTGACATAAAAAAAATGTAATCGACTCGAGAATTGTAAAAAAAAAAAGAGTTAGAATAGATTTGACGAAAATGACGTCTGACATTGACATATAAGGATACAATAAGCAAAAGAAACTTAAAAACATATTCCAAAGAGACAATACAATATTGAAAATTAAAGAAAAATATTACCTGAATAAAGCACACACAGTATTACATTGAACAAAATTATAAGAAATTCCACTGCATCCATATTTAAACCTTTCTTTCTATCATATTTTTTTAATGCTACCCATTCTCATGGAAAGTTTCGTAATAAAAATCTGACAACTGTAGATATCGAAGATTTAAATGACAGAAAATAAGGTAACAGAAGTTCTTGCACCGTTCCCAAAGACACTGCAGGAGAATTGACGAAAATGACTTACTCTAGAGGAGATTTAATCTTATAGTTACATTAAAATTAAGTGAAGGTTTATAATGACATTTGATATATTTGTAAAACTTTGAAACTGACTTTTACAATGACCAAACATTAAGGATCTGACATCAAGATGACTCTCAAATTAACAGAACTGACATCTTGAAAAAATGGACCATATTTCGGTACAACTGCAATGTAACTCTTATAGAACTTGATATTTTTGTACCTCTTTCTCTTGTTTCGAGATCTTTCACCTTCGCCGTGCGGTGGTCTTGGGGGTTTTGATTTCATATTTTCAATACTTGTTGTAAAACTTAATGTATGCACCTATAATTTAAAATCTAACATGCATACATAACTTAATTGATAATCTTTAGCTTACCGGTAATTTATTCATACATGTCAATGTTAACGTTAAAGAGCTTTAAATTTCATTTTTTTTTTGTGTGAATTGGTGAACGTAGTATCCCCACACTGCTTTGTCTCAGGACTGATTTTTCTTACCAACTCGTATGATAGAGGATTGACGTTTTTTAATCGATAGGGGATCAAGGATAAAGGACTGATTTTTTTTATCGATGTAAGAAAAATAGTTAATATTGAGCTTGTATCTTGGATTTTAAAGTCCCTTTTTATATGAGACACTTCTATTTCTTTTTAATAATTTTTAACTTGAATATCAATTTACACTCACTTTTGTACTAAATTAACGTTTGTTGAGAAGTCGAAAAGATATAATGGAAGATATGTCGTTTGGTTTCAAAAGCAATCAGTCAAGTACCTCTCCAATTTTCTGAAATACGCCAGAGAAGTGTTCAAAACAAGTTCAAAATTGGATATGAACCTAAAAAGGGTTTATTCATTAATATTTGGTCATGGTTTTTGATGCGACTTCCAAATCACGATGAAGAATTTAGAAGATTTTTTATAAACATACGCACACCATTGCGTAATTTTTAGAAATTATTGTAACGAAATTACATGACAATTGTGCATTGTGAAGCAAATTGATATTACAATCAGTATAATTTTCATGATAATAATATTGTCAGAGTTTCACTGTATGACCTCTTTCTTTTTATAAACTGACGTGCAATAAACAATTTAAGCGTTCGTCGAACTCGAAACTAGACAGAAATGAAAAAAAAAACAAATACTAACTGGATTTAAAAAAATCTCAATCTGAGAAAGGATATGTTGGGATATATTCAGTAACTTTTCATTTTGTAGATAAGCTAGACAAATTGGATAAATAAGGTTGGGGTTCAAACGCAACAATCATTTAGTTTTTATTAAAACTTGATAAGAATCCTTACAAACAAAGATAAATTGCGGGTTCAAGTAAATGTTCAACCAAGCCTCTTTCCCTACTCCTGACTAAGATATTGACAGAAGGGAAGGAAAAACTTCAAGAGTACTATGCAACTATATATTCAAGAAGTGGTGTGAATCAGATGTTGATACTAAAAAATACTAAAGAACTTTTGGACAATTTGAAATCACAAGATTTTAAAAAATCAACAGCTTGAAAACGTACGACTTCTCAACTTTATACACAACAATTCCCCACGACAATTTAAAACCCAGGATTTTTGATATCATTGACAGCGGCTTCTTCAATAAAAATGGAACTCGTAAATTTACTTACCTGGTCATTGGTCATTTGCAAAATTATTTTGTTAAAACAGATTCTGATTGCACACACAAGTACTCTGAAGTTGACATCAAGAAGATGCTTGAGTTTCCGATTGACAATATCTATGTGGTTTTTGGAGACCAGGACTTCCAACAACCTATTGGAATTCCCATGGGTACCAGTTGCTCTCCGTTATAAGCAGACATATTTTTGTATTCATATGAAGCAGAATTTACGCAAAATCTATATTATGCGTGAAAAGAAGAAAACACTTGCTGGGGCCTTCAACTCGACTTTCAGTTATATCGATGACGTATTGTCAATTAATAATGGTAATTTCAATTCCTACGTCAATACGATATATGCAGGAGAGCTCGAGATTAAAGACACGACAGGGTGTGACACATCTGTTTCATACTTAAATATTTTACTTGAAAAAGACGTTAATGGTAACCTAACAACCAAGCTATATGATAAACGTGACGACTTTAACTTTTCTATCGTCAACTTCCCTTACTTATGCAGCAATATACCTTCATCACCTGCATACGGAGTTTATATATCTCAGTTGATTCGATACGCAAGAGCATGCTCTATGTATGAACAATTTCTAAAACGAGGTAAATTATTGACAAACAAGTTGATGAAACAAGAATATCAACAGTCTCGTTTAAAGTCATCATTTCGTAAGTTCTATGGTCGATACAATGACCTTGTCAGCAAATCCAATTCATCATGCTAACGTTTTTCATACCAATTGTTAGTCCATTATTTATACACTGAATTGACGACGGATTTTTCCATTATTTTCTGCTCATGACAAAGAGCACACGGCGGGTGTGACCGGTCAGCAGGGGATGCTCACTCCTCCATGGCACCTTATCCTACATCTGATGTTTCGGAGGTCCATGTTTGCTCTGCTCTTATTTTGTATTGTTTTATGGACTTTGAGATTGAATTTTTTTCGTTATCTCCATATCCTTCTCTAAAGATTTATATTGACATTAATTTAAAGAAGATGGGCTTCCTAGTATTAGACGTGTAATCTGCAGGAATTATATGTACGAAGTATTTATGGTTTAAATGTCCATGATTTGGTTAACTGAACATAGCTGGTCAGATTTTACAAACACAACCATAGAATTTTTTTTTTTCATTAAGTTTGAAATATCTTGTCAGATTGTAACATTTATGATGTTTTTTCCTAGAAGGTACAATAACATAGTTATGTTTCACAAAAAATAAACATCCATAAGATTATAGACATAGATGATATGTGTACATGTACATCATAGAATACATGTATATAGATGATTGAAATTGAGTTCGCTCTAGAACCAAACTGTACCAGTGTTGCAACCACTATTGAAATAACGACCACTTTTAAAATAATTATTTCAATAGTGGTTGAGAGTGCATTTCAATAATAAACATAGCTTGCAACCACTGTTGAAATACGACCACTATTGAAATAATTATTTCAATAGTGGTTGATTGCATTTCAATACCAAACATAGGTTCCAACCACTATTGAAATAATGTTCACTTTTAAAACGAAGATTTCAACAGTGATTAAATTATTGATTATTAGATTATTAGAGAGATCAATAGTGCTTTAAACAATGATTCAAAAGATATCAAAATGATTATTTAAATAGTTGCTGACCGAATGATTTTAACACCAAAACCACATAGCAAGCTTTATGGAAGTACCCCAACTATTAAAACAAATGTAAAGATGAATAACACATTAAACTAATTTATTGAATTTAGAATATGAGAACTAAAGTTGTTTTATGCTTTTTTTTTCTACAAAACAAAGAGAAACGACATGTTTGTAAAACATTTATGCACCCTCCCCCAAGTCCAAGGGACAGAACTCCGTCAAAAATTGGTCGATCATACCCTAAACAAAACTTGACCTAAATATTCTTATGATAAATCTGTATACCAAATTTCATTTCAGTATGTGCAACTGCTGCAAAGCAAATAAATGGAAACTGCAAATAACTGGAATTTCTATAAGTCCAAGGCGCATACATGTAACTCTGTCAATAAATGGGTCGATCGTACCCAAACAAAACTTTACCAAGATATTCTTATGATAAATCTGTATACTAAATTTCATTTCAGAATGTGCAACCGCAGCGAAGAAAATGAACGGACACTTGGCGGACCGACAGACAGATATACCAGCAGCAAAGCAATATGGTGTATAAAAATATGAATTTTGAATTCCCCAGACCGAAGAAACAAGGATGGATTTTTTTCAAATGCACTATGAGTTATTGTGGATTTCATTTGGCGTTCTGTAAAAGAAAGAGTCACCGCCAGGTGATAAACACAGCCAGGTACCAAATTCTTAACCAAATAAATACAAAAATAAAAAAAACCCAAAGACAATCAACTGTTCTGCTAATTACACAAACGGATCGCCTTACAATTAATTATTTCACATGTACATTTTGTATATAATACAAAACTCTAAAAATCATTTTAAAAGCAGATACATTGTACGTGTCACCAATGTAAAACAATGATGATTCAATTTCAATTCTTTGCTAATTTTCATGTAGTCCGGAATATCTGATATTTCGGACTAAAAGTCATGTTGTTCAATAGACTCCCTGTTTCTTAAAGAAAATTAAATTCACATTATTATGTATGCCCATTGGCAATCAATTATTAAATGTATGAACAATAACATCATAAAAAATGGAATTCAATTGTGTTTTTAGAGAGGTTCTATAGTCAGGTATAAACATGAAAATTCAATTATTACATTTAAATGTATTTCATGAAACAGTTTTAAACCTCGCTCTACATTTGTTCATTATTTTACTGCTCTTTCAGAACTCGTTTTTTTTCTACATCACTTTGCAATTCTTTCTTCTTTTTCTCCCGCGTTTAGGGAGTTTTTCGTACACATGTTCTTCATTAGAATTATCTTTACATATTAATTTTGTTGTTTCACCGATTGTAGCATAGCCATTTTGGTCATCTTCATCCATGGATGGCTGTTTCTTGCGTAATTCCCAATTCATGGCGGGGCAGTGAAGAAGATGAGTTGTAAGCATACAGCGGGTAAGAAACATCTCGCATCCTGCTTCAAAATTTATGCAACGCATGACAAATACAGGGCAAATATTTTCGTAGTGGTCTTTCATTTTGCAGTTATGAAGAAAAATTCCACAATAGCATTCCCTGAGTGAGCAATTTATGTCAACCGGAGCTTTACAGTTCAGTTGAAAGCAGTTATCACAATGGTGGCCTTGCTCTATGATGTTCTGGTAAAGATTATATGGAGGTAATGTCAACGCTTCAAAATTCATGACTGGACATTTACGTAAATGTTCTGTAAGAAGTATTCTCGACAGTTTGTATGGACATCCGTACTCTTTATTTATGCATGGGATCTCTTTGAATTGGCAAATCCTTTTGTGATCCTTCATTTTACACGCATGAAGTTTCATTGAACAGCCTTTGCTGGGACATCTTTTAATCTTACATTCATTGGTTTCGGAACAGTTCATGTTATGACACTGCAGACAGTGTTCATGTTCTATTTCTGTAGGCTTTTCACCTCGTTTGGTGGAGAGACGTTGTCGAAACTCACCAGAAAGCCTCTTGGTCGGAGTATCCGGTGCAACTAGTCTACCTCTCGTATCCTGCTGCTGCATTTTAGAGCAGATTTTTAGATGATACGAAAGTTTACATCTTGGCATTTCCATTTGACATCCGATAGTTTTGTTGATACACGAAATTATTGTATACTTACACATTTCATTGTGTTCTCTCTGTTTGCATTTATGAAAGATTGCCTCGCCACATTTGTTTTTGCATTTCACTACTGGACAATCTTTCATTTCTTTGCAGTTCTTATCAAAGCATTTTAAACAGTGTTCATGTTCGTATATAATCTCTTCTTCGTCACCCTTATCACTTTTAGGTCTGTCCGCCTTTCTCTCCTCCTGGACGATCAATTTGACCAAAGGGGTGGATCTATCCTTGACCGACACATTACCCAGATCATCCAATAACGGCTTCTTAATCGTAACACTTTTATTTAGGTTGACCTTTTCTTTGTTCGCTTTAGATTTTTCAGGTTCGCTTTTCTTCTGGGGTTTGTTTTTCTCTTTAGAATACAGCGAAGAACTCAAGGAGCCAGCCATAGAAATCTGGGTATCAGATAGGATTCCAAGATGATTTAGAAAAGGTGTCGTTTCATTTACGTCAGTGGAAGCTTTAGATTCATTGTTTGTCTTGTTGTTCTTCTCCAAGAGCTGTTCTCTCAAACTCCGTTTCAGGTCTTTCACAGAAATGTTTCCAAAACTGAAGGAAGTTCGGGGAGACCCTCTGCCCGCAATACCAGACACTGATGTATTTTCAGCCTCTCCAGCTTGTAGCTTTATTTGCTCGTCATCACTACCGTCGTTCAGCACAATTTTAGGATTCCTCATGTACATCGATTTACCAAAATTAACTTCCATGATGCTGCACAACTTTTCATTTCTAAACTTATACTTTCAAACTGAACATTTAAATATATTCGGGAAGAAGGAAGTTTATTTTGTTTTTCCGGAAAATTCGATGACGATCTTAAGAGGTCTCCATTTTGTCAAACACTTTAGATAATAAAGTGTAAGTGTGTCGAACTTTACAAAAAGGGGTGAGGATAATTATTGAGTGTTAGTACTTTGTGTATTAAGATAAAAATTTTAGTAAAGAGAGTAAGAGTAATATGAACCATTTTAAAATATCCATCTCCAGTTGTGAAAAACATGATTCTGGTGATTGAATGTTTCTCGGTATAAAATTATTATCATTAAGTGCAATTTTTATTGAAAAGGAAGACGTATCATCCTTACAAAATAAAACATTTGGTTGGATGAAAAAAACGATCATATCGGAAAGGAAATGCTCAAGAGTGGAGACATCCATATAAAATAATTATTTGCTGTACCATGAAACCGAGCTTTGTTTGTTTACTAATCAAAAGATATAACGAAGTGAATAAAAGAGTAAAACTGGCGTCCTGTAGGCTTAGCAATAATAACTTACTATGAAATATAACTTGTTTCAATAATAGGGCCTTTGTTTATTATATTGCCTTATCAATAGATACAGGGCTCATGGCGGATGTGACCGATGCATGCTTACTCAACTAAAACACCTGATACCTCTGGTATTTCCAGTGGTTCGTTCTTTTTGTCCTCATCACAGATCTGTATTATTATGTTCCCCAAACGAAGTTTGGGAACATATTGTTTTTACTCTGTTTCTTATTATTAAGGTCTTCCGTCTCCAACGGAAGACCTTATTGTTTTCGTTCGGTTTCTTTTTCCCTATTATTATTATTATTTTTCTTACCGATTTTGTGCACGCGATTTCTCAGAAACGGCTGGACCGATTCTCGCCAAATTTTCAGATCTGATAGATATTTATCTGAACCTTGTCGGAAATTTTTCGTAAGTACGTCGTCACTTCCGGTCGTGAGATATGGACGATTTTCTGATTTTTAGAGGGTCAGCTTGTCCTGAGATCTCCTCCTAAACGACTTAAGATATCGACTTGAGATTTTCAGTGAAGGTGGAGGAAGGATAGTAGATGTGACATTTTGCATATAGAGCTTTCCAGGTAAAAAGGCATCGACGCTCGCCTGGGATTCAAAAATAGCCTCATACTCATCTCGCAAAAATTGACACGTTTTCTTTTATATCTTTTTACCTGTTAATATTTTGTTAAGACATATATAATAAAAAATGTGCAATATAGTAAGACCTTTCATTTGATATCAAGTAAACGGGGTTAGTCCTTCAAATTAGGGGCATAGAGGGGCCAAAAGTCTCTCGTCTTTAACTTTTTTGTTTTTCAATATTTTCAAATTATA
>PRKT01000024.1:2507410-2530321 GCA_003671525.1 Saccostrea glomerata
GAAATAAAGCAATTATCATGAAAACACGTGCATGCACGTGCGCTGCAATCTGATTGGCTGAAACTTTAAACAGCTATAACTCCCTTGGTTTTCAACCAAACAGGATGGGATTTGGAACATAGATAGATATAATGGACTTCTACAAGTAGGTATGGTCACCATGCACATGCATACACGTGCGTGTACATGTGCTGCAATCTGATTGGCTGAAACTTTAAACAGCTATTACTCTCTTAGTTTTCACCCAAACGGGATGGAATTTAGAACATAGATAGATGTAATGGACTTCTACAAGAAGGTATGGTCACCATGCTCATGTATGTACGTGCGTGCACGTGAAATGAGTAAAATCAAACATACACTTGAATAAGCGTATTTTTTAAAATAATTTTTGATTAAATACTTTAACATTCAGTGTATTAAAATATAGATTGTGTAGACAAGATGATACGGTCATGACGCAAATGCATTCACATGTGCACGCGTGAAATGCTAAAGTTTAAATGATTTTTGCACACTTCTTTGTAAATGTTGTTAAAATCTCAGATGCATAGAGTTTGTCTTATTTAATGAAGCTTACAGGGAATATGGCACCAAAAGGGAGTTGGGGAGCGTTTGGGGAACATCTGTAACCGTCCCCGTTACAATTAGCACTAGTTTGAAGTATTTTTAAAAGATCAATCATTGTCCCTGATTGTCTTCACCTTTTCATTAGGACTAAAAAAGTATTAAAACAGAACTCGAAATACCATTGAAGCAATACATATCAGGAGAAGAGGAAGGAAGGGCCTTTAAAACATTTCATTTCCTGGAAGAGTAAACAACCCCTGCCGACCCGTTACACTGGTCGCGTACTCCATGTCATACTTGTAGTGAGGCGGAGGAAAAAAAAAAACCCGTAGACTATTCAGTGCGAAAAAATGGCTTACAATTTATTAGTATGAAAGTATAATAAATTATATTGTATTAAATAAATACATGTATTATAATATACATGTATTAAGGGCCAACATTTAGGGAACCCCGATTTTTTAAATGGCGTCATTATTTCATAGATATTATGGATTCTGTGAAATATTACGTCAGGCGGTGAGTCAAACATAAAAAAGAAGGCATTGTTAGACTGGATAAAATGTATCAGATGTTTGTTGATATCTCACATTGAGCGATTTAGGGAAAGATTAAAACTAATAATTCAGAATTAAAAAGAGAATTTGATTCCACGATCAATATGTACTTGTCCCTGCTGATTAAGCAGCAGGTATCAACATATTGTCTTTGTTTCCAAGGCTCATTATTGAAATTGTATTTTAATTAAAGTAATTGGGATTTTATTCCCGATGGTAATCCAAATTATCTCCCTTTCAATGGAAGAAATTCTTCAAAACCATATGTATATGTTAGTTTTGAATATCTTTAAAATTCCCAACACACAAAATGAATTTTGATAACCATATCTATCTTGAATTCTGAAATTTCATAAAAATCCTTAGTACAAAGATACATAGCGGGCTCCAGTAAATGTTATACCAAGTCTCTTTCTCCTATCAATAATTTCACAAAAGTAGCGAAGGAGAAACTTTGGGAGTCCAACATTGTGCAAGAATGGATTCGAGAAGTGGTGTAAATCAGAAATGGATACCATGAAATCACAAAATTTTACCAAAATCAACAACAAAAACTATTCAATTTTATATACAACCATTCTCCACGATAAATTAAGGTGACTTTTTTACATCATTTAAATATGTTTTTTAGCTCACCTGAGCCGAAGGCTCAAGTTAGCTTTTCTGATCACATTTTGTCCGTCTTTCCGTCTGTCCGTCTGTAAACTTTTCACATTCTAGTCTTTTTCTCAAGAACCATGGGCCAATTTTGACCATACTTGGTACAAAGCATCCTTGGGTAAAGAGGAGTTTAGATTATTAAAATGAAGGACCAAGACCCCTAACAAGGGGAGATAATCAAGAAAAGAAAAAAAAACAAATCTTCTTCTCAAGAACCACTGGGCCAGGAAAGCTGAAAAGTATGCGGAACCATTTTTGGGTAATGTAGGTATCAAATTCTTAAAATCATGATCCCAGGGGGTAGGGCGGGGCCACAATAGGGAATCCAAGTTTCACATAGAAATATATAGAACAAATCTTTTAAAATCTTCTTCTCAAGAACCACTGGGTCAGGAACGCTGGAACTTATGTGGAAGCATCTTTTGGTAGTGAAGATATTAAATATTTAAATCATGACCCCCGAGGATAGGGAGGGGCCACAATAAGGAATCCAAGTTTTTCATAGAAATATATAGAACAAATCTTTAAAAATCTTCTTCTCAATAATCACCGGGCCAGGAACGCTAAAACTTATGCGGAAGCATCTTTGGGTAGTGTATATATGAAGTTGTTAAATTCATGACCCCCGGGGATAGGGCGGGCCACAATAAGGAATCCAAGTTTTTCATAGAAATATATAGAACAAATCTTTTAAAACCTTCTTTTCAAGAACCACTGTGCCAGGAATGCTGAAACTTATGTGGAAGCATTCTTTGGTAGTGTAGATATTAAATAGTTAAAATCATGACCCCCGGGGGTAGGGCCGGGGCCACAATAGGGAATCCAAGTTTTACATAGAAATATACAGAACAAATCTTTAAGAATCTTCTTCTCAAAAACCACTGGGCCAAGAAAGCTGAAACTTATGTGATAGCATCCTGCATTGGGTAGTGTAGAATCTAAAGTATCAAAATCATGAAAGGGAAGGCGTAGGGGGCACGATAGGTATAGCAAAAGAGGGGAAGTCTGGTAAAGAACTGCATCACCGAAGTTACTCAGGTGAGCGTTGAGGCCCATGGGCCTCTTGTTTTAATTACAAATGGAACTTGTAAATGTACTTACCTTGAATTTCCATGGTTGCAAATTGCGCCCCGTTATTAGTAGACCTTTTTCATTCATGTTAAGCAGTATGTGTTCAAAAAGTAGAAAACACTTGCTGTTGCCTTCAGCTCGATATTTAGATTTATCGACGACGTATTGTCAATTCACAATAGTTATTCCCATTCTTCTATCGATATGATATATTCCGATGAGCTTGAAATAAAATTATTACAGAGTCTGAAAAATCTGTTTCATATTTGTGCATTTTACTATAAAAAACTTGATGGTAATCGGACAACAAAGCATTATGATAAACGTGATGATTTAAAATTTTCAATCGTCAACTTTCCTTGCTTACATATGTATGCAGCAATGTGCATTTATCACCTGCATACATTATATCTCCCAAATGATTCGATACGCAAGAACTTGTTCTGCGTATGAAAAATGTCTAACACGAGGTAAGTTTTTGACAAATAAGTTGATAAAACAGGAATATCAGCTGTCTCCTTTACAGTCATCATTTCGTATATTAGTTCTTTGGTTGATATATAATGTCTGCAAATATAAGCAAACTATCATAAAGTTGCTTGCTGGCGTGTTTCATGCTAATTATTTTGCCATTATTAACAAACTGAATTGTCAACGGATTTTCCCGTTATTTTCTGATCATGAAAAGGAGCACACGGCGTATGTGGCCGGTCGCCAGGAAATGCTCACTCCTCAATGGCATCTAATCCCACATCTGATGTTTTAGAGATCCGTGTATGCTCTGCTTCAAATTTGAAGATGGGCGTATAAGGCGGGCAGAATGCCTTTAGCGCGACAGATAAGAAGGGAAAAAAAATTAATCTCAATTATATCAAAATTTTATGTCATATCTCATCTAATATTAAAGTATACTTAATGTAAAATCTCTATAATTTACAAAGATCTCACAAAAACTGAAAATATTTGCCTGTGAAAAAGCATACACAGACTTAAAAGAACAAAAACGATCATTTTTTCATACTTTAACAAAATTTTTCGATGTGAGTGGGTCTTCACTCCATTTTTTTGAAAGATAATCCTAACAGTTTGCGATAAAATATATATTTTTTGGTTTACAAAAAAAATGGAGGGAAGACCCACTATACCTTAAAAATACACTTTTATGACAAAACATTCGCATCTACCCAAGAAATACTTCAAGTCCTTTAAGTCAAGGGTCAAATCACAAACATGATTTAAATGCCACTACAAAACATGAGCCATGTAGCATATTGGTTAGCGCGTTAGTCTCAAAGCAGTCTGATACTTCGGTATTTTATTGCTGGGATTCGAATCCCACGAATACCATGGAATATTTTAATGAATGAAATTTTTTAAAGAGATTTATTTTTTCTGAGAATTTTTTTTTCTCCTCATAATTTCATTAATTTCAATAATGAGATGTAAATCTAAATACTCAATTTACATATCAAATGTGATTTCTTAATATCAGATGCTATAGGCATTCTGCCCGCCTTATCCGCCCATCTTCTTTGTACTGTTTCATGGCTTTTTGAGCTTGAATACTGGTCGTTATCTCTATATATATCTCATTACTTGAGAGAGAGAGAGAGAGAGAGAGAGAGAGAGAGAGAGAGAGAGAGAGAGAGAGAGAGAGAGAGAGAGAGAGAGAGAGAGAGATGAATGGACTTTATGACACCAAGACCTCAAATCAGATTTTGTCGATCTTTGGTCTTTTGTTTTAAGTACTCATTTTCCTAAAAATAAAATTATTTAACATTTTCAAATGCGATTGAATAGACCTAAACATATACTTTACGTTATCAAGAATGAACTTTGAGTTTACATTTTTTCCGTGTAGGTTCGGAATAGACATAAATAGGACTTCAAGGTAAAAGCTTTATATCATTGAAACTTCACCATCGTTCAATTTTTTTTTCAATCAACAAATGCATTGAAACTCATCATTATAATGATAAAGGAATAATATTAATACAGTGTAATCTCAGGTCATAAACCTACATGTAGATAAAACTTCGTCGAGTGTTGTCCTATCGTCATTTTCATAAATTGACAAGGATTGAAAACCATGCAGATAATGCCTACGTAAGTACACCTTTCTTTAATAACATAGTAAGATAAATGTTGTATGTATTTCAGTTTCTGCATGGACGTAGTTTAGTGAACGATACTGAGATTCTTTAGGGATACCGAAATTTAGGGGTTAAAATCACGGATAAGTGTCGATCATTTCCTGAAATTGGGGTCAGCTTTTGATTCAAAACAATGTAAATATATTTGGTTTGTGTCCGTCTAGTACAGTGCAGGCACTATGGAATTTGAGTTCTCTCTCTCTCTGTTAAAACATTATATAAATGGTGCCTGTTTTGGAGGGTAACAGTTGAAATTGACACCCCAAGGAAAACCATTGTCAACCGACGCGTCAGCGGAGGTTGACAATGGTTTTCCGAGGGGTGGCAATTTCTACTGTTACCCTCCAAAACAGGTACCATTTATTTTATTATACTGAATATCTTCTTAAATTAAGTCAGCAAAAAAAAAATCGTCGATCATCTTTCATTCACGTTTAGAAAGGTTTCAAACTCCTCGCTACTTCTAAAAAGATTCACTGACCTTTTTATTGTTTGTTTGATACTCTAAGAGTCTTTTATCATATAAAGTTTCGTTATTTCTGCACTCGGAAGCATGTTTCGTCTGTCGTTTGTTGTTTTCAAGTAATCTACTTCGGACGCAAGCTTTTATTGACGTCAAGTTTATTCCAGTTCTTTCAAACGTGCAACTGACGTTTTGAGAATTCTATGGTGAACCGTACGCGCACAATATCCACGCATGTGGCATTACCGTTGTGTTACCCGTTGTCACATGCGTTGCTAAGGCTGAGGGTAATAGAACGGATTGTTAACTGTGTCCAAACCAATCAGATTTTAGTATTTAACATGAAAGTATAATAAAATATATTATAGTATTTGCAACACGTATTCGAAACGAATTTTTTTGTTTGATAACAACAAATAGTTTATGCGATACAAATTGTCGTTGATCAGAAAAAATACCTCATAATGGATGAAACCCCCTCCCCTATAAGAGATTGTGAAGTTTCAAAAAAATCATAAACACTTCTAATGAAGTTCGTTTTCAGTTTGTTTCAAAACGTCGCAAAAGATAGATATCATATATGAAATATTTCCTCCTAAACCTAGTTTTTAATGTGGTAACGATCATTTACTTGGTATCTGTATTTTTTAGAAATAGAGAATCGAGTAAATTAGGGAAATTATTCTGTATTTGCATATCACACATAGTTGGTAGAGATCGCCCTTTTTAGTCACCATTTGTAGAATCTATATAAAAAGAAAACATCTTGATATTCAACTTATTTTGTCAGTTTCATGATTTCTTTATAATTGTTAGTTCCTTTTAAAAGTATAAATGTGATTCATGAGAGAGAGAGAGAGAGAGAGAGAGAGAGAGAGAGAGAGAGATTTACAATGTACATTTGTATATGACTTACCGTCACAACTCACCGGATAGGATGTAAAGTTCATTGATATAATTAAAATAAATAAATGAATATCAAAAACAGCCATTTATGGGTTACTGATAATGTTGAGTTCAGTGGTCCATAAATCAATTTGTGAGTAAAACGGAAGAAGGTTTACTTAAATACAAACATTTATCCTCTTATGTGGGCCGACTTGGGCGGATTAAGCTCATTACCTACATTACCCTGTACAATAGCAGAAATAGATATTTTATACGTGTTCGATTGTGTTTTTTTCCCTGCTCGCATTCAATAATTATCTTTCTATGTTTAAAACCTCGATTATAAGCAGTGGAATTAATTTTACATTTTTATATGAAATATCACATTTATATTTTTTTCTCTTTTCAAGGAATTTTCCGATAACAAAGAGCTTATAGATCGGTAGCTCACTGGCCACTCACTTCAATTGTTCTTAAGTAGCTCTACTGCACTCACTAAAGAGTTCTTTTGTCACCGTATATACGGATGTTAGATGGTACGGAGTGGGGGTTATTCTATTTTCTTCCTCATTTGGTCAGCTTTGAATGTTCCAGATATGTAATCACTAAAATATATCCAAATCCACGGAATATATTTCACATTTGTCATACTGTCGTACTTTTGGTGAAATTAATTTAACTTTGGTGTTAACACCAAATTAATTGGTATTGACACTGCAGGCAAGCATCATCGGGGTTCTGGTGTGCCCCCTCCCCATTTTTCCAGACGTAAAATTTACTATAGATAATTTTCATTGAAAGTCTCTCTACTTTTTGGTACTGACAGAGAGTTGGACCCCCCTCATGAAATTTTGACACCCCCCTTTTTTCTGGCATGCTTGTCAAGTTTTTCAGGTTTGTTTCCCACCCCCCCCTTTCAAAGATGATCCTGCGTCACTAGACAGGGCCAGGGACTTATATACTTACTTGTAAAACTATAGTATACTTAAGTCTTCTTTTTTAAAAAAATGTTTTCTTATATTCTTATAGTCAGTAAGTCTGAACATCTTATCTAAACTGTGGTGCCATATATAGATATGCATGTGAACTTTTTTCTTGTGCTTCATCATTCTTTATTTAAAAGAGTTAACTTCCCTGTGCAATGTTATGACCTTTCTCAAACATAAAAATATATTGTTTATGATATCATGAATTGCTGATTATAAATGCATATGTAAAGTAAACCTCTGCAGCAAACATTAATTAAAACCCTTGTCAATTTCATTTTATAACTGTGAGCACATCAGTTCAATTAAAACCTTGCTTCTTTACAATATTTATGGCTGAACTTCACAATAAAAGTGATTAACTTGCACATTGTTGTTTTTGCTTGGTTTTCTTTAGTTCTTTTTCTTTGTACTATACAGTGCCTATCACCTTGGTTAATATTTTTGTTTTGTTTTTGTTATCTACATGTGTGCCAAAAATTTCACTTTAGTTTCATTATAATAGTTGGATATCAAAGTTCATTAATATATTTTTCAAGTAAGCATGCATGCACATTTACTGCCTTTTTCCATTCATTACATATTAAGTGACAGGTTGTAACTCTAATTCTTTGTGATCATACACCAACCACCTTTAGTACTGTGAGCTAGTTTTATAACTTTTTTTTTCTTAAGCAAGTGCTATTTTTCCTTATATACATGTATCTGCTATTGTCTGCAGCAATTTCAACAACTTACCACTTGATATATTAATAGCTATAAGAAACATTAATTGAATTATGATTTTGGCTTGTTAACTGCTTCTGGAGCATGTTGCATGTAAAATGTGCTACCGTAATAATGATTCAAATACTGATGCATAATATTATGCGTAGGGTACAAGTATCTAATGTATGTATGTGCATTGTATAATTGAAAAGAGTTTAGAAATACAATGCATTGAAAAAAAATCTGTTAAAAAAATAAAATAAATAAGTGCAAATTTTAAAAACAATTTACCATTTCCTTTGTTTTACTGAGTGAGACCTCCCTCTCTGATTTCTTCTTCTTTTTCTTTTTTGCTTCTAAGCACTGCAAAAGTTAATCATAGATCAATCATGTATTACAGTTGTATAATTATGTTTATTGATTTCTTGAAATGCTTTAGAACAAAGTAAAAAAGGAAATGTTTAATTCAACTGCTTAATCAAATCAATAATTTAGTTAGATCAACTGGGATGATCCTATCCCAATTTGTTTTAATACGGTATTGAAGATTCCTGATTTAACAAGAGTACCTTTTATTGCAAATAAAGCTGCAGACTTCAAATTTTCAAACATAATTTTACTTAATAATATAAACTAAAGTTATATACTTAATTCTGATCTGCGCTATTAATTAAATATGGTCAAACATTGATACAAACAAAATATTTTAAATCTTTCCAAATATTTCTATGTATAATCCTTACTTAATTGTGATGTATGGTTTGTCTACTTGTATTACCTTCATCATTGGCAGGGTCATCCCTCCCAGGAATATAACGGTGAAGAGTACGATGATGAGGGTGGCGGTGACTAGAACGTACCTCTTCTCCTGCTCAAACTCCAGGTGTAGACTGAGGGCAAAGGCTATAGCACCACGTAAACCTGTCAATAGGTTGAAAAGTATAACAAATAATTGGAAAATATAAAAATATTGACTCCTATTTTAGCAATTTACAAATTTGATCACTGAAATTTGAATGCTACATGTACGTCTGAAACAGCAGAAAGTTTTTTTTAAACTGTTGTCACAAGCATTAGTGAAAAATAACTTTACCTGCAAATTGTCTGATGGTACATGTACTACTGAAATGATACTCACCACTGAACCACATAATAAACTGATTCTTTCTAGGGATTTTATGTTCCCTAAAGTAGTTCATGATAAAGGACAGAGGGAAGATATTGCAAGCTCTTCCTATGAGTACCAGAGCCTGAAAAGAACAAACATTTATTACCATATACATGTACTTCAGTATCTCAAAACAGTGAAATCTTAAAATTGAGTTCTAAATAATAAAATTTGTAAAAGCAGTAAGTTTTTAAACCATTATTACAATACATGTACAATCATTATAATTACTTACAATGCTCCATATCACAAATGCAGGCTTGACTGTTAATTTAAAACTAAAAAGGGCTAAGCCAAGATAAGCAAACACACAGGTTTCTGGAAAAGATCATAAAACAAATGTAGTTTTACATATTTGCCCTAGCCCTTACCGCTCAAAGGTTATGGCCAAAGTTAAAGTTTTTTAAAAAGTACATGTACGTCAATCTCCAAGGTAAAGGTCAAAATGTCAAACTTGTTGGTATTCGATGGAAGGTCTTGTCACAAAAAAATTACATATGTGAAGTATGAAAGCCATAGTCCTTACCGTTCAAAAGTTATTGCCAGGGTTATTTTTTTAAAAAGTCGGTCAAACTCCGAGGTCAAGGTCATCTAATGAAAGGTCTTGCCACAAGGATTGCATATGTGAAAAACTGAAAGTCATGGCCTTTACCGTTTTAAAGTTATGGCCAAGGCTAAAGTTTTTAAAAGTAGGTAAATCTCCAAGGTCAAGACCTAAATGTCAAAATTGTTGGTATCCAATGAAAGGTCTTGTCACAAGAAATACACCTGTGAAATATGAAAGTCATACGGTAGTCCCACCCAGTCAAAAGTTATTGGCAAGGTTAAAGACAAACAGACGGACGGACACCACAAAAACTATATACCCCTGAAACTTTCGTTTAATTATTTTTCCTTTTTTTTTGAGTTTAGATTATTTCCCCTTAAAGAGTTCACCCAAAATGCTTTGTGGCAAGTTTGGTTGAAATTGGTCCAGTGAATCTGGAGAAAAAGTCAATTTTTCGGATGTTAGACGGACGCCGGGTACTCTTTGAATCACTTGAGCTTTCGGCTCATATGCGCTAAAAAGGTTCTCCCTTTTTTTAATTTTTTTTTTTCATAAATTACTATTCTCAATAAACCATCTTGCTAAATATTTTTGTCCAAATTCCAATTATCTGAATTTTATATAAATGTATACGCATCTGGTTGAATTACGTTAAAACACCTCTGATGAAATTTTTATGTTAAGCATGAAAAACAAAAAATTACTAGGAGATCATTTTAATCTGATATGTGTTATTTTACAGGTTTTGCGGGAATTCTAATAGTTTCATTACTGATCGAAAATCTCTAGACAAAGCTTCATGGACATTTGTAAATACGTTTTACTCTCTTTGAACAACCTCACAGGGATAGAGAAAAAAATCAAACAATTTTTTTATATACATGCATACTATATGAAAACAAGAGGCCCATGGGCCACATCGCTCACCCGAGCATTGTGGCTAGAAAAAGTAGAAATTGGTTTACAATACTATTGAAAAGTGTAAAACCAAAAGTTTGGCCCCGCCCTACCCCCGGGGTCATGATTTGAACAAGCTTGAATGTACACTACCTGAGGATGCATCCATATAAATATGAGCATTTATGGCTTTGCTATTCTTGTTTATCAAACAAGAAAAATAGTGATACTTGTTTAAATTGTTTCTTATTTACTACAGTATTTTGGAGAAAATGTAACCAAGATATTAACATTATCTGTATTTAATAACAAATCAACAAATAAGATGCTTGACCAGTTTTGTTTCTTTAACGTCCCTTTATAGAATGTTTCACTCATATAAACATATCAGTGGAGGGCTGCAAATATCCTGACCTATACATGGCACTTTAGGCCAATCAGCAATGAGGGAACTTTTTGTGTCAGCATCTACTGCGACAAGAGGCTCAATTTAATTATACATTATCATCTCCTTACTCCATGACTCTAGTGTAAACGTTCTAACAACTGCACCAAGCAGGCGCCATGCTTAATCAGGAAACAAAAATAAATTCAAACATATCAAATGTCAGATCTACCATATGACACTGTAATAAAATACAAATGACTGGAAATCATAAAACGCATTAAGAGGTATTGCAAAATACTGAAAGATAAGCCAGGATTCTTTAGTTGAAAATACACAAGCTTCTCCCTCCTTTAAAAGGTACTCTCCATGTCTGCTTAGCAAAAACGTCTGAAGTATCCAACGCCCAAGATACGATACAAACAATATAACGTGAATAGACAGGGAAACCACGGAGTTTCTCAGAATGTTAGTTGGGATCCTTCTGACAAGGATTATGTATACACTGTGATAAAATGTCAGGAACAGATGGAGGATATTTTTTGTGAATATTGTACCCGATCTTTCCACGTAACACGAAATAGCGGAGACGCTTCCTATTATATTAAGGACTACGATCCCGGCCATACAACACAGGAGAACGCCGTCCCAGGTCGATACTGTCAATTTTATGGGAGAGGTACTGTCAAACTTATGGATTCCAACGAGGACAACGGTCAATGCTATCGCTAGACAAACAATAACGGAAACATCCCATATTTTCTTCACTGTGATAATATCATTAAAGTACACAAATCTCATCAACACGGACATGGTAAAAAATGGTGCAACCAAAACTATTCCAATAAAAAAGGAGATGATTTTGACATTCTTCAAATTTTGGCTATTGCTTATCATTACTTTGTCGTTGTTTTCCGTTGTCGAATCACCGTCTTCCCAATTTCTGTCAACTCTTAATCGTTCGATCCATGATTTACTTTCGACTGAAGGCCATAATTTAATTAAAAACATAGATGATATCAGGAGAAAGAGCATACTAACAGTTAGAAGAAACGGATTCAGAAATGTCGATTCTTTTTTAATTTTAGAATGCCAGTAACAATAATCATAAACAGTAGCATTTGGAATGGTCATGGAAGAATTTATATTCCCGAAAGTGTAAATATCCACAATTTGTAAAGTTACAAAATTGATCCATATGCTTAAATTTACTAAAAGTATTACAGCAATAAGATAGTTTGTTAGAATAACACCTTCCAATCTTGAATTTCTTAAATACGTAATGGCGCCCATTTGCAACAACATAAATGTTATTTTAGGTAATGTATAAAATATTTCTTTAATCCCGTCGGAAGTTGTCTCGGAATTGACAGCGACACAGTCAATAATTATTGCTAAACTAATCACGGTGCGAAGAAGAACGCCAAGACCAGAAAACCATAAGAATACTAACTGCAGGTTAGTACTTTTCTGTTGAAATTGCTGTCTTCGAACAATGTCCTGAGATCTGCAAAAAAATATTAGCACAAGAAGAATCATCGCTCCCACTGTTCCTGCAACCAATAGACTCACTAACATCCCAACTAATATTTTACTTGCAAAAAGATCACCTCTCGGCTGAGCAGAAAAACTTCCGATGGTGACTAATAAGATAGCTGCTGAGCAGGCACAGAAAACAGTCGCTGAGGTACTTCCGTCCGAATTAACAGTGGCAGTCGGATTTCCCAAAGAAAATTAACTAATATTTTACTTGCAAAAAGATCACCTCTCGGCTGAGCAGAAAAACTTCCGATGGTGACTAATAAGATAGCTGCTGAGCAGGCACAGAAAACAGTCGCTGAGGTACTTCCGTCCGAATTAACAGTGGCAGTCGGATTTCCCAAAGAAAATGGAACAATGAACACGAAGTTTAGAAAATTTGAAATTTTTCTTTTACAATTGACGTCCATATCTGAAAGAGAAATAAAAACACGTAGCTATTCAACCTTTTCTCCTTAAATTAACATAATTGTAGCGTCAAACCTCTGGACATCCCTAAAATCCATTGCAATCATTTAGTTTATCTTTTTATGATAAAAGCTGATGAAAACTATTCGATTATAAACCAATCAACTTTTGAAAAAGACAAGGGTCTTGTGTTTATCTACGATACGTCATTTCAAATTCAATAACAGGTGTTACAAATTATTTCAAGAGTGAGTTTCCACTCATTTAGAATTGTTCAAGAAGGGTTGAAAGGATGATTATTAAAAGCAGCGAGGTACAATGGTCAATATGTTCGCCACGGTCTGATTTGAATAACTATAATTCACAACGAATTTATAATGATAAGTATTGTTTATAAAATTTACAATGTATACAATATTTCAACTTATATCCTTGTATATTATTATCTCTTGCACTTTATACACTAATAAGAAAATGTAATATAATAGAAGTTGTTTTTTTTTTAGGTTCTATTTGGTTAAAAACATCCAGAGATCATATACGTTCATCATGGTTTTCATAAGAAATAAAATTATTATTCAGTGGATGTACATATGATGAGATTTATCATCGTTTGTAATCCTCACTTTTCAAATCTCAAAGCGACGGTAAATTCAGTCTTTACGAAAATGCTACCTCTTTGTAAAAAAAAGATTCTGAATTACGTGTTTATAGATTTTCCTATACTTGCCGTCAATGGCTTAATATTTGTCCCTATAAAATACAGTCAATTCGCTTTGTATAGATGTACACTTTCTCAAACGCTTGAAAATAATTACCAATATTAGTGCTACTATAAATTTCAGTAGCCTTCTGAACGCCGCGTTAGTCTTTCTTGCTTGTTTTAAGTTATGAGTATTCAAAAAGACAAACAAAAACCCCTTAGAAATGATAACAAGAGGCCCACGGGCCTTATAGGTCACTTGAGTATCATGTAACAACTTTTCAACAATTGAATTTGGTTCGCGTTCTAAACCAAAGGCCATGAAATTCACAATTTTGAAAGAGGCACCATTGCTTATCATAAATATACACTTAGCATGCTTACTCTAGTTACTTAATACCCAGAGGTACATGTCGGAAAAAGTCAAAGATGTTTTTTTTTATTAAGACACAAATTCAGTGCAAAAAAAGTCATATTAAAGGTACTGTAGCGCCAAAATAAGCATAGTGTCCCTCATTTTTTGATTTGATTTTTTAATTAAGCTATGTGTATAGAAACTAAAAATGTACTTGACAAAAAAGTTTAAGACTTTGAATATCAGGAGCCAACCTCGTTAAGATTTTTTATTCATATATTGAATATACATTTTACGATTTCATTCGAAGATAAACATTTCTGATCTCGATAAACTGAACATAGCAATCAAGTGTTCTGCTCTGCTTTCAAAGTGAGCGAAGCAAATGAGCGGATCAAAATCACTTAATAGTTAGTTATATGTACATGTATTTAAATGAGTACATTTAAAACGCATATGTTCAAAAAGTTTTATGTGCGTATGTAGATGAGATTATTTTCACATGCAACTGACACATGGTTACAAGTTTGTATTATACTGTAATCATATGAAACAATTTTTTGTTACTCGTTTATTGAATAATAATGCCAAAAAAACTTTTGTTCTATTAGAGACAACTCGATCGCAAAAGACGGAGGGTCTTACCCTAATGGTGTGGGTCCAATATTTCTTGATGATGTTGCCTGCACAGGATCAGAGCGCTTTATTTCACAATGTCGGCACAGTGGTTGGAACACACACAACTGTCAACACAGTGAGGATGCTGGGGTTTCTTGCAAGTTAAAGAAAAGCAGTATAGAGGGTATGGAACACTGTAGAGATAACATACTTTCCCAAAACAAAAATTATGTGATAAGCATTTGGTGATTTCTAACTTTTTCAATGCATTTACACAGGGTGAATGTTTTTAAAGTCAAATTGTGTGTCAATTGTTGCAATTTTCAAGTTTTATTTTATACGATACTTTTTGAGGCTATACTTTTTATTAACTTATTTTCAAACAAAAATATATATGTAGTTTTAAAAAATAAAATTTGATTTTCAAGGCTGCACTACAATATTTCATTCGTACACAAAATCCATACTACAATACTTGTTAAGGTGTTTTAATTTCACCTTTTAAGGCTGCGGAAATGCTGACATCTTGATAGTAATGGACGACAGTGGCAGTGTGGGGACAGATAATTTCATTAAAATGAAATCGTTTGTGAAAGAAGTCATCCGGGGTCTAGATGTCGGGCTATTTAGATTTAGTGTACTTACGTTCAGTGAAACTGTGACCAAGAAGTTTGGGTTTGCTGATTATGTTCACCATCCCGACATTTTATCTGCTGTGGAAAGTATTGCCTTTGGATCTGGAGGCTCCACACAGACCGGCGATGCTCTCAGATATGCTAGACAATCGATATTTAACGTCAAACGACCAGAAGCTGCTAATATTGTTATTCTATGCACGGATGGAGAATCTACCAATCCGGATGAAACTAAGGAACAAGCAGCTCAACTTCGCAGTCAAGAAGTGCGAATATTTGCAATTGGAGTAGGAAGTGGTCCAGACACAGTAGAACTTAACGCAATAGCTTCTTCTCCCAGTAGTCATCATGTGTTTCAAGTTTCTTCTTTCACAGCCCTTCCACAAATATTGAATGCATTGCAAAACAAAACATGCAAAGGTATTTTTTTTATTTTAGTTTTTTAGTTTAAGCCAGCGTTTAGTAAGTACTATGGTTGAGATAACGAGCCTGTCAGTAAAGCAGTCTAACATAAAGTCGAATGCTGACTGGCTTTTTCAATTTATTTTGTTGTTGTTTGTACAAATTGTGTAAGCATTAGGTTCACACTATTTACAAATTTTCCCGTTTGTCCGATCATGACAAGAAACACACGGCGGAAGTGACAATTGACAGGCGATGCTTACTATTCCATGGTACCTGATTTCACTTCTTGTTAAGAGGTCCGTGTTTTCTGTTTCCAATCTGTTTTGCTTAATTGTGTAATTACCGTTTATTATCTTCATATTTTATTACAAGATTCCGTAAATGAGAATCGGTTTCATTTTGCATTTTCAAAGATTACAAAAATACTTTTCAAGAACAGCTAATTCATGGAATTAAATGTCTTTACTTTAAACAAAATACCATTTTAGCTTCTGTCGATGGGGGATTTAGTGAATGGTCATGGTGGACACAATGTAGTAGGACTTGTGGTTCAGGAACGAAAACAAGAAGACGTACTTGTACTAACCCAGTGCCAACAAACAGGGGTCGAAATTGCACGGGAGCGTATGGGGAAATCGCAAATTGCACGATAGCTGGTTGCCCGGTCGATGGACATTGGAGTGATTGGACAGCTTGGGGAGACTGTAGTGTATCATGCGGAGGCGGATCTCAACAGAAAAATAGAGATTGTTCTAACCCAAGCCCGCAGAATGGAGGCCTTCCTTGTCTTGGAGCAAATACAGACACACAAACATGCAATCCAAGTCCTTGCCCTATTCATGGCGGCTTCAGTTCTTGGAACGATTGGAGTCCATGTTCAAAATCTTGCGGACTAGGGTCAAAATCTAGAAGTCGTTTATGTTCTAATCCAGCTCCGCAGTATAATGGAAGAAATTGCTCTGGTTCTTTTCAAGAGATTGAAGATTGTCTGTTAACGCTCTGTCCTGTGGATGGAGGTTGGGGTTTTTGGTCATCATGGACCCAGTGTAACGTTTCTTGTGGAGGAGGAATGCAGCTACGTAGAAGATCGTGTAATACACCCTTTCCACGCTACGGGGGGCAACCCTGTTCAGGAGAAGATCAGGAGAAAAAGGACTGTAATACAATGTCATGTCCAGTAGATGGTGGATTTGGTGAGTGGGGTATATGGAGTTCATGTTCCCAGACGTGTAATGGTGGATATAGGACAAGAAACAGGGAATGCACAGACCCCATGCCAATGTTTGGTGGATCCAACTGCTCCGGTTCATGGGAAGAAACCCAATCGTGTAATGATCATAACTGTCCAGGTATTTAAAATTTTTTATTGCTAACATTTTAGAAAAATAAAAATTCTAAGGATGATGAATAATAAGTAGATATATATTTTTTGCCAAGAAGGATCAACGTACATTTACTGCAATTGTTTTTAGTTCACGGAGGATTTAGCGACTGGACGCAATGGTCTGACTGCAGCATGACATGTGGATATGGGAAAAGGCAAAGAAACAGGGATTGTAATAATCCATCTCCAGCTTTTGGTGGTAGAACATGTTCTGGAAATTTGGTAGAAGGTGACGATTGTATAGTTAGAAACTGTTCAATAAACGGGGGGTTCTCAGATTGGAGCACATGGTCAGTATGCTCAAAAACGTGTGGAGGAGGATTGATGTCCAGAGAGCGATCCTGTGATGACCCATCTCCAGCATTCGGTGGGTTAAACTGCACAGGTAATTTTGTCGAATCTGTCTTGTGTCAAAGTAATCCATGCCCAGTACATGGACAGTTTGGGTCATGGGAAGAATGGTCCCCTTGTTCAAGATCATGTGACGGTGGAACCCAATCTAGAGTGAGGAAATGTAATAATCCGTATCCACGATATGGTGGTCAGAATTGTACGGGTGATTTTTCTGAAAGTAAAGACTGTAACTTGTTTAAATGCCCTATTGATGGCAACTTTGGTGAATGGGTCAGTTGGACAGATTGCACTGTAAGTTGTGGTGGTGGAAAGAAATCTCGAATTCGGATATGTGATTCACCAAGACCATTATTTGGAGGTAAAAATTGCAGTGGTAACTTTTCTGAAGAAACCAAGTGTAATACTTTTCTTTGTCCCATCGATGGTTATTTTGATGAATGGGAAGCTTGGACTGCTTGTTCCCGTACCTGTGGTGGGGGGATTCAAACTAGAAATCGGATGTGTTTTGATCCTAAACATGGAGGTCGTGCTTGTACTGGGCATTTTGTAGAATCCTTAAACTGTAATATCCAAAATTGCCCCATTGACGGAAAATTTGGTGAATGGGAAACATGGACACACTGCTCTCAAACTTGTGGAAATGGAATAAAGAAAAGATCGAGATTTTGTAATAAGCCAATACCAATGTATGGTGGTAAAAATTGCAGTGGGGAATATACAGAAGAGAGTGTTTGTAACATTCGACCGTGTCCCATTGATGGAAAATTTGCAGACTGGAATGAATGGACAGAATGCTCGCAAACCTGTGGAAGTGGTAGGCAATATCGTAGACGTACTTGCTCAAATCCATCTCCGCAATATGGCGGAAATGATTGTGTTGGAAAATCCATGGAGTCCATGAATTGTAGCACATATTCCTGTCCTATAAATGGTAGGTTTTCCTCTTGGGGTGATTGGAGTAGCTGCACTGCCAGTTGTGGCGGTGGAATATCAAAGCGAGCAAGAAAATGCAACAATCCACCACCTCAGTTTGGAGGTTATAATTGTTCGGGCGAATTTGAAGAATTAGTATTGTGTATGAATAATTCTTGTCCGATAAACGGGGGATTTAGTGAATGGAGTGTCTGGTCTTCTTGCTCGATAACTTGTGGTACAGGTGAACAAACTCGTCAAAGATTTTGTGATAATCCAAAACCACAATTTGGAGGAGAAAATTGTTCAGGCATATTTGAAAATAAAAAAGATTGCAATACGCAGCCATGTCCTATTGATGGACTGTTTGGTGACTGGCAATCGTGGAATATATGTCCAGTTACTTGTGGAAGTGGAATAAGAAATAGAACAAGATTATGTGACTCACCAGCTCCATCCTTTGGAGGAAGAAACTGTGTTGGACATAAAGTAGAAGAATCCAAGTGTAATGAAAATTCTTGTCCTGTTGACGGAGGTTTTGCTGAATGGAATGAGTGGTCACAATGCACTCGAAGTTGTGGCAGTGGTGTAAAGACTAGAAACAGAACATGTGATAATCCTTTGCCGCAACATGGTGGGAGGCCCTGTATTGGACATTTTATTGATTATACTAACTGCAATTTTCAACTGTGTCCAATTGATGGTGGTTTTAGTGAATGGGGACCCTGGTCACCTTGTTCTGTGAGCTGCGCAGGGGGTATCTCAGAGCGATTACGCTTGTGCACGAATCCAATTCCAAGATATGGAGGAAAAAATTGCTCCGGGAACTTTACTGAAACAAAGATATGTCAAACAAATTTATGTCCGATTGACGGTGGTTTTAATGAATGGAGCGTGTGGTCAACCTGCTCAAAATCATGTGGGCTAGGTTCGAAACATCGAGAGAGGCATTGTGATAAGCCACTACCAAAGTATGGAGGAAAAAATTGCAGTGGTTTATTTTCCGAAAATGAGTCCTGTAACATTGGACCTTGTCCCATTCATGGTGGTTTTAGTAATTGGGGAATATGGGGGGATTGTTCCACTACATGTGGTGGTGGTAAAAAAATAAGAGAACGAAAATGTAACAACCCAGTGCCTGCTTTCGGAGGAAATAACTGTACTGAATCATTTTCTGAGGATATTGAATGTAACACATATTTTTGTCCAATAGATGGACAGTTTTCTGAATGGAGTGAATGGTCGATTTGTTCTGTAAGTTGCAATGTTGGATCTAAAAATCGAACACGTACCTGTTCCAATCCACCTCCTAGATACGGTGGAAAACCATGCGATGGTCTTAGTACTGAATATGGTGTATGCAACACTCATCGATGCCCCATTGATGGTGAATTCACGGAATGGGGAAGTTGGACGCCTTGTACAGTTACATGTGGCGGAGGTTTATCGAATAGAACACGTTTTTGTGCAAACCCGAGACCTCAGTATGGTGGCAAAAATTGCACCGGATTATTCAGTGAATTACAAATGTGCATGGAGAATCCATGTCCTATCGATGGTGGTTTCAGTGAATGGAATTTATGGTCACAGTGTTCTACATCATGCGGTGGAGGATTAAAAATGAGAAAAAGGACATGCAGTAACCCTTCCCCAAAATACGGAGGTCTAAATTGCACTGGACAGCATAAGGATACGGAAAACTGCAATGCATTACCGTGTCCAGTGGATGGTGGATTTGGAAATTGGGAATCTTGGTCTGTCTGCACCTCAAGTTGTGGAGGGGGCACTAAACGAAGAGAAAGGGAATGTAATTCACCAATTCCGGCCCATGGTGGAAGAAATTGCGATGGTAATTATTCTCAAGTATTACAGTGTAATGAATTTCCATGTCCAATTAATGGTGGATTTACAGAATGGACAGCTTGGTCTCAATGTTCGCAAAGTTGTGGAGGAGGTGTGAAAACACGATTAAGAACATGCACCAACCCACCCCCACAACATGGTGGAAAGCCATGTAATGGTCACTTTACCGAATCTCTGAATTGTAACGTTCATCAGTGTCCTGTTGACGGAAGTTTTTCACTTTGGGGTGCATGGTCATCATGTTCTGTAACTTGTGGTGGAGGAAAAGCAAAAAGGTCCCGTTCATGTTCAAATCCATCTCCTTTATATGGAGGTAGAAACTGCAGTGGTGACTTTGAAGAGTTTACAAACTGCAACACACAATACTGTCCCATCGACGGAAGATATAATGATTGGAGTAGTTGGTCAGAATGTTCCTTAACGTGTGGAGGTGGCCTAAAGGCAAGATCAAGGCGATGCAATAATCCCCCGCCACAGTATGGAGGAAAACAGTGCAGTGGCAGTGATAATGAAAGTTCATCATGCAATGAACAGCCTTGCCCAATAGATGGTAAATTCAGTGAATGGTCAACATGGTCGACATGCTCAAGGACATGTGGCGGTGGCACAAAAACAAAGTCACGCGAATGTAATAATCCTATTCCAGCATTTGGTGGGGACAACTGTACAGAGGCATTCCACGAGTCTTCCGATTGTAACACATTACCTTGTCCAATTGACGGAGGACTAAGTATGTGGAGCGAATGGACAATGTGCTCTGTTAGTTGTGGTGGAGGTGTTCAATTAAGAAACAGGTCATGTACAAATCCTGTTCCACAATATGGTGGGTTGGAATGTGATGGTGAGATGACACAATCACTCTTTTGCAACACACAAGAATGTCCTATAGATGGAAAGTTCTCCGACTGGGAGCCTTGGTCTTCTTGCTCTGTATCCTGTGGAGGAGGTAATACAACACGCATTCGCAAATGTAATAACCCTCCCCCACAGTTTGGAGGTAAGACTTGTATTGGTGAATCTGAACAGACAAAGACTTGCAATTCTTTTGAGTGCCCAATAGATGGAGGTTTCAGTGAATGGAGTGTTTGGTCAGAATGTTCCGTCACATGTGGGGGAGGTACGTCACTCCGTAGAAGAAGCTGTTCGAATCCAGCTCCACAATACGGAGGTAAAAATTGCCTTGGATCTACGAATGAAACCAGAGTATGCAACACAGAAAGCTGTTCAAGTGAGTGCAATTTTTTCCCAGAAAACTTCATTACAAATCATTGTTTAGGTTGTAATACACCCTTTGTGATATTGATTCCCATTCATTATTTTAGTTTGTGCAAATCCTAGTTCTGAATTCGAATGTCAAAACAAAGCATACTGCGTTGATAAAGCCTTTGTCTGTGATGGCTACCCTGATTGTACTGATGAGAGTGATGAATCACAGCAGGCCTGTAAGTAAAGATTTCTGAAAAGTTCTATCATCTATTACAATATTTGCAAGGCATTAGGAAGAATCGAAATATTTGCCAATTCAATTAACTAGTTTTGCAATATAACACTGTGCAAGGCTCCACAAGTATTTCACTAACAATGTGAAGGCGCTTTCCATGTTTAGAAATTTAAATACACATACTTCATTACAACATACATGTAATTTCTGCGTAAGAAAACTAAAATAATTTTCTAGATTTCTGCGTAGATGGGAAATCATTTATAATCATTTATCATTTTAATGTCCCCGTTTTCGAAGTTTTGTCTGTCTGTTTTATGTTTGTTAGCAAAACAATATTCTTGTCAAAAACCTTTTAATGGTTTAAACTAGTGCTTTCATATTTATCCGCGACAAGAATTTCTGAATTTCTTCGGTATCTACATGTACATATTGATCTCTTGATCTTGAACGTTTTGCATCTTTTGCAAAAAATTGTTACCGGTTTACTTTATCAAGGCCAATCCTTAATCACAGAAACTTCGACTTTGAACTTTAAGTTTGACCTTTTTGAATAACTTTCCTTTTTAGCTCACCTGAGCCAAAGGCTCAAGTGAGCTTTTCTGATCAAAATTTGTCTGTTGTCTGTCGTCGTTGTTGTCGTTGTCGTTGGTGTCGTCGTAAACTTTTCACATTTTCATCTTCTTCTCAAGAACCACTGGGCCAATTTCAACCAAACTTGGCACAAAGTATCCTTGGGTGAAGGGGATTCAAGTTTGTACAAATGAAGGGTCACGCCCTTTTCCAATGGGAGATAATCATGAATTTGTTAAAAATTAATGGTATTTTTTAAAAATCTTCTCCAGAACAGCTGGGCCAGGAAAGATGAAACTCATGTGGAATCATCCTTAGGTAGTGTAGATTCAAGTTTGTTCAAATCATGACCCCCGGGGCAAGGGTGGGACCAAAATGGCCGACCAAAATTTTACATAGGAATATATAGGAAAAATCTTTAAAAATCTTCTTCTCCAGAACCACTGGGCCAGGAAAGATGAAACTCATGTGGAATCATCCTCAGGTAGTGTAGATTAAAGCTTGTTCAAATCATGACCCCCGGGGCAAGGGTGGGGCAAAAATGACCGACCAAAGTTTTACATAGAAATATATAGGAAAAATCTTCAAAAATCTTCTTCAACAGAACCACAGGGCCAGGAATGATGAAACTCATGTGGAATCATCCTCAGGTAGTGTAGATTCAAGTT